>JACEGR010002855.1:0-117880 GCA_014170235.1 Listronotus bonariensis
GCCAGTTTCAAACTTGAGAAGTCTGATTAAAAAGACCGGCTTGGATAGGGTGCTCTAACGTATGGATGGAGGATACACAATAAATCTAAGCAGGTTCCAGCGATAGAGGATTAAAATCCACCTCCAAGCTAATCTAATCTAATCTCATGTAATCTTATCTAATTTATTCACACAACTTTTCGGGCAGTACTATCTGAAACGTGTGAATAAAATAAGGAATGGAATTCCGAAATTCTTTCTTAACTACTGAATCATTCTCTACCACATTCAGACAGACGTATATATTTTTCTTTAGTAAATATGAGAAGCCCAATTAGGACTACAGATGTGACTAATCATATATTACTGCAGGTTTCATAGAAGCTCAACATTTTTATTCTAAAACCATATTTATTAACAACTGTATTTACAAAAATAGAGTAAAATAATTTGAACACCTAAAATCATATTTCTTTAACTATTAAATCACATCAGAATAGCTTGTAGACTGTTCTTGCTCCCTAACATTAACAATTTTATTTATTATCAAAATAAAATATGGAACTAAACAGGTCATTAGGATATACAACCCATAGGGAACAGGTGGAGTACTTCCATATGGATAAAACCAAAATCCTCTCCTAGTAGCATCTCTAATGTGATGTGACATAAAAGCAGTCAAAATGATTAATGCCACCCTCTTAAGGGATGGTAACTGAAGAACATAGCTTGTTAAAATTAAAATAACAAATAATATTAATGGAATGGTCGAACAGTGTAGGAATGGTCGATGTTTTAAACTGGAAGCATCCTAAAATTTAAAAGAAATTGAAAATGTTGCAAAATGACATATCGCAGGTGACCTGGCAATACCTCCTACGTTATTACAAAAATTTTTGGAAGAGGCACAAAAAAACTGTTTATTCTGGTACTGATTCAGTGCTCATATTTTTTTGATTTAGTGTTTAAGGTACTATGTATACAGTGTGTCCAAGATAAGGATCCTAAGCATGGGAATCTCAGGGCCTATTGGAGATAGAGGTTAGGTTAAATTAGGAAAAAGTTGTGTTTTTTAAAGCTTATTTACATGCCGTTTAAAAACTTGAAAAATTTTCATGGCCTGCTGAGATATTTGGCAAAAACGAAAATTTTACTATATCGATTTTATTTTTTCTGACTTTATTTGAAGAGATACTAAAAAAACTAATAAACTTTTTCATTGGCACTTTTTAGCTACTACATGATGGTATTTTTAGATTTATACCCGACGTTTCGTTTTCAAGAACAATTGCTCTAAAAACAACAACTTGACAAACAGGGTAATAACGACAAATACTATTTCATAATGATATTACATTATGTTACAGATACGGTAATACGGTATTAACGTCCAAGCATTTGTTTGCAAGGCCTACTTAAAAATAACTTTAAAAAAATAGAAAAAATGCAATTCTTCGCTTAACTAAAAATTAAAATATGACATGTGAGTACATCGTGGAATTTGAAATAAAAAATGGAATCAGGGTGTACTTTTCTTCGAGCCATATAAAAAAATACAGTTGATGAGATGGTTTCTTGAAAACGAAACGGCGGGTATAAAATCTAAAAATACCATCATGTAGTAGCTAAAAAGTGCCAATGAAAAAGTGTTGTTAGTTTTTTTATATCTCTTCAAATAAAGTCAGAAAAATATAAAATCGATAACAACACACAACTTTTTCCTAATTTAACCTAAGTTGTATCTCCAATAGGTACTGAGATTCCCATGCTTAGGATCCTTATCTTGGACACGCTGTATAATAGATAGTACCGCAACAGGGTTAAGGCCACGTAGTAAGAATCGACGCCCTCTCTTATAATGCCCGCTTTTATAGACTCTGTTGGTGTTAATACTGTATGCAGGGTCGATGGATTATTCATAGCATGCTGGCGATTTTGAACTGGACTGCACTATTAGCTAGCAGCTATATTACCTTATTCTTTGGCCACACACTAAAGTGACCGATAACTTACGCGTCCCGTTTTAACGGGGCGATGCCGCTTTGGAGTGTATTGTCCCAGTGTCTCCAAAGAGCCTATTGGGACACCAAAATCCACGTTTTGTAACAATTTTTCCAAATGTAATGTTTGTAGATTTATTCCTGCGCGGAAAATGCAGAGACTTGTTGATCTCTCGTCACCGGCACACTACGAATGCTATCCGTATTTTCAGATCGGTTTCCGCTCGGTTTCTTTACACGGTCTAGAACAGGGCGCGTATACCTTAAAAGCTTGTTTTTACAGTTTGAAGGATTTCTTGCATGCAAGTGTTCTTGCTGCAATTTCTCGATCTGCAGTAGCGCACTTTGCAGCAATTTTAAAAATTGATGCAAAGTGCGCGTGTACGGATCGAAAAATTGCAGCAAGAAAAATTTTCATGCAAAAATCTTTTAAACTGCTACAGAACAACAGCTTGCTAGAGTCGAATTCTTATCGATTTTGCCCAAATATAAAAGGTTTTGCACTTTTATTTGGTAATAATGTGGGTGGTCAAGTGTTGGGATCTACTAAAGAAGCTGTATTTATGTTGAGGAGCCTGGGTTTTTAAGTGAGAGATTAGCTTGGCGCGGCGGAAAGAAAGCCATTTTTCTTGTTAATATGGTTCAAAACATTTTTAAAGCAGTTTTGCTATCTCTATCACAACTTCTGACTTATGTTGTCAATTTCAGAGAAGGTGGTTTGAAAACCTCTCGCTGACCAATCACGCATTTAACGAAAGAAAAAAGTGACTCAAATCCCCTTTACTTGTTACAGAAAAGGTGAGAGCGCAGAGAATGTTATACTTATTTCACTTTGGCCGGGAGAGGTAACGAGTAGCATTCCTGCTAATGTAAATGGCTCTGCCGCTTGCATCGACGGTTGGCAGTCTGCCGCGGTGCTCGGTATTGTGCTATTATAAGGCTGCTTTGATCGGCTGCGCTACTAAGCCGCTCCAACATAACCACAGTCCAACTCAGGGCTTCCCAACTGTAGATCCAGGGCGTTTCATGTTGATAAGACTAACTAAAAAATTAGATATTTTTCCTCTTCCAAATCACTTAAGAGTAAAAAAGCAAGAGAAATTAGGTAACAGAGAATTTGGCTTTAAGGTTTGTTTTTTTCCTTCACAATAAGATCTAATGTTGTAAAAAGTGCCGAACAGAATTTGATTATATTGTTACCATCAAGCAAATTTTTTCTTCCGAAAAATACAGAAAACCTGAAGTTGCTGATTAAGATAAAATTTGTATCTTATTAAAATGTTCCTTTTGTACGTATATTATTTACAGTTACATTAACCAATTATTAATTTGTACTTATTTTGTTAAAAATGGCAAATACTTTAAACAATATTTTTTTGCCCTATCCACTTGTCCCATTTTTCACTTTAGCTATACCATTTATAGAAATAGGCATTTTTGGCATTAGAGTATATTTAATGCCTAGGTTAGATCTATTAAATGTAAAATTCTTGGGTGAGAATGACAAATAGGTGGTATTGCTAGGTCACCCATGATTTATAAAACATACTTTTAAGTACACAGATTTAGCAGATATAAAATGGTCCAAATCAATTACTGACGCCAAAATGATACATCCAATAATTTCTAGAAGTCCTCTGCTAGTGCCAAACCCGTTTTTATCACTGTTAAGATAAAAAAATTAACCAACAAAGGCCTCCACAATAGCATGGGTTGCATTGTCAAATATAGCTACGACTAAAATGAATATCACTATGTTTTACTAAATAGTCACCAATAGCAGCTATTGAAGCTAAAACTAATATAAAATACACATTTAAATTTCAAAATATTCATGAAACATTCATACCCAATATTTTTAAAAGATAAGGTTATGTTTATCTAAATTTGACAAATGGTGGTTTAAATTACCGATGTCTTAAATTTGAAATGTCTTGTGCACGTTTGCAAGTAAAAAAAAAGATATCCTGGCACTACAAAACTATCAAAAAATGAGTGTCTAACCGGTGGTCCAACCAGCGATTCTATATTGAAAAGTAGTTTGCGGAAAATATACTGTACATTCTCGGCCCTGGCAGCGTCCCATCTTGACACTCTCATTCTTTTTATGGCGAGAATATTCCATTCTGAGCTACCTTTCTGCACATGTGAGGTGGTTGTCGAGAGAAATAGTAATCATTTGCGGTAAGCCATTTGGATCCTTCATTTTTTTGTGGCGGCGTTCTATTGAACCTTACCATCTAGCCTTCCATTTGCCTGCCCCATGTATTGAGGTATATTTGTGAAAAATGTAATCCGCCAGCTGGCGGCGGCCGACGGTTTTATAGCGAGCTCTGATTCCACCGTACCCTTTCTCGTTTGATACCCATGTTTGAGCCAGTTGCGCTTAGATATTTGGCATCGCGTTCGTATTCGGCCAACCGTTCTTCCATTTGGATACTCATATCGGCTTGCGCATGAGATAATCCGCCATTTGCAGGTATGTTATCTTTGCGGATTTTATCCCGTATATCATCAGGGTTACTATTCTACCAATAAAGCCCTTTAATTTGATACCCATATTGAGGTTGTAGTAAAGTAATATGTAATCCCGCCATTTTGTATCGGCGGCCATGTTGGATTACAATCATAAAGAATATGTTATATTGTATTGTCATCAAGACTAAGGAAGTGTACCAAAATTTCAGATCGATCGGTCGTCAGGAAGGGGTCAAATTTCAATTACTAGATTTGACCCAAAAAATAATTCCAAATAAATAACAAACAGGTCAAGTAAAACCGTTTAAAAATAGTTTTTTACATCCTTGTGAACAATTTCCAATTAGTTATTTAATTAAATGGTTTGTTACAGTTAGACTATTCCATACCCTCAAATGGATAAATAGAAACTTCAAAAATATGAAAAATAAAAATTGTCATATGCGAAAATAAATAGACACATTTCATAATAATTATTAATATATCTCAATACGACATATTATTAAAGCATCTGTTTTATTTGATTGCATAGATGTTATAAAATGCATTATAATAATATTAAAATATATTTTTAAGAGATAGGCGCCTAAACATGTTAATTTCTTAGGTACGCTCATGAAACGCCTGCAAAATATGCAGTTCGAGGTCATGAGACGCGCTAGGAGACATCAAAGAAGCCGCCTTCGAGATATCCTTCATAAAGTTTATTTTTCATCTACCAAATTTTTTTAAGAAAAAAAGTGGCTTCGTCTTCGAGAAAATCCCTTGTTTTCTTTGTTTACACCTCGCTCCCACCAAAAATCGGGACGTTTTAAAAATCGGCGGGACGCGGGACAGTCCTTCAAAAAGCGGGACTGTTCCGCCAAAATCGAGACGTGTGGTCCTGTATGTTTACCTCCTACATACTGGGTTAGTAGAAAAAAACGGAACGGTGGATTATCTTAGCAACCGTCAAATATAAAGGAACCAAATTTTGTGTGAAGGGGTAACTGAACATAAAGAATTCAAAAATTATATTTGCAAGGTTGCCAAGTTTGGACTTTTTCTCTAGGTCAGGGAATTTTGAAATTTTAAAAGGAATACCCTAATTTTTATTATTGTAATCAATTGCTTGTATCAACTTTATTATGACCTGATATTATCATTTTTTCACTCCTGTCAATTTCGGAGATATTGCATCAAGGTTGAATACAAAAACGCTAGGGATGGACCGTAGGCTATTGATTTTTACCACCGCTGAATTTTGATACCATATTTAACCATAGATTACAATTACATTGTCTATTAGAACTAATGGTAAAGTTAGAACCATATTTAATTCATTCTGAAAGCGATGCTGCCAAGTACCCCAAAAATGGTAAAGTAAACAAACCCTTTTGTGAACAATGATTTATTGCAGCAAAAAATATTTAACCCGACGAGTACGCCACGTGCCACAGTTTTATAGCAGGCCAGAGACGAAATAAGAGGGTGTTTTTTAAGTATGTGATACGTGCTTTCGCAATTTTTTTATTTATTTATCTAAAAATATGTAATCAGGCTCTGTCAGAGGCTATATTCTTTCGAAAAGGTTTGTTTACTTTATTATTTTTTGTGTACTTGGCGGCATCGCTTTCAGAATTAATTAAATCAGGTTCTAACTTTCACAACTTCCTCATTTTTCACTTCAATTTTTTTATATACTCATTTGTCTGGAGAGAAGCCGTTGAAATTGCAGCTTAGTCTTGTTTTACCTTTTAATTATTTTATTTCGACTGGCATTTTCTAAAAAAAAAACGGTCCTTATTATTAGATACACAAAGAAAGAGTTATAGCAATTTTAACTCATTTATTGCTAAAAATAATAGGGTTTTTTTTGAAATATTATCATTTTACATTGGTAGCTCCCCCAAACCTAAATTCTGGCTACGCCAATGGTATTTCGTATAAAGCTAACATAATATAAAGACTTATAGCTTAAATAAAATGTTTACATCCAATGCAGTCGCGAAATGTTTTCATTCGAATATCTAAGTAAAATCCTCTCCTGGACAAAAAAAAAAGGACAAACAAAATTTTGTTAAAATTTAAACTTAAATAACTTTTTGGGTTTTTAACCAATTTTAATTAAAATTTTTATTTTTATAACAAAAAACAAATAAAATTATTAGTTTATTAAGTTAATTTTGTAGTTTCCAAATCAGTAATCAGATTTTTGTTATCTCTTAAGATATTCAGGGTACGACAAAAAGTTTAACTTTAAAACAAACACCCTGTATATTATACTACCAGTAAAAAGATCTTTTTAAATACGTTTAAAAATTACAAATTGTTATCTTTATTAGTTGCGGACCATCAAATTCTTAAATATTTATGTTCGCCATAGCGTATATTATGGCCAACGTAATTAAATTGAATTTTCTTTAAAAATATGTATTTACTTTTAGAATAGAAATACTGATGTAAGTAAAGAAAGAGATATTAAGAAAAGATGGAGCATTAAAATCCAATAAACAGGCAAAAATTGTGACGCTAAATTATTCCACAGTGTGATCGAAAATTTGGGTCAGAATGCAGCACTTGGGTCTTCCCTGTATAACACCTATTCCTATAAAACTTTTTGCAATCGCCATATTAAATAATAATCTTGAGGGAAAGAGCTACAACTGGACCAAAATATAATTGAAGTTGGTTGAAAAGATTAAACCTGAAATTTTCTTTTTGTCCAGGAGTGTATTACTTCAGATATATAAAAAACGTTTTAACAAATGAGGTTTTTTTTTTATATACAAACATGTATAAGCAACAACTTAAATGAAGCTAACAAAATATATTTTTTACCAATAATTTAATTTTTAATTTTCATTAACCTTAGCACTAAAATACATAAACATTAACTTTCTTAACTGATCCGTATTCAAATCGTCATTGTTCTTTGAAAAATATTTAAATATATCCTGCAATCCACCAGAAGATCCTGGAATTCTTAACATTTGCAGAGCAAATTCCGCAAAAATCGGCAAATCTTTCTTCATCATTTCCCAGAAATCTTTACTTTCGTAATAGTCATCTCTATCAAGTATAGAAGAAACTTCAACATTTTCGAAACGTATATACTCCTTAAAGCCTTCCTTGGAAAGAACCCTCTGGAAGAAATCAGCAATTATTTTTCGGTCTTTCCAGGAAAATTAGTATCCCGACCCTCTCCAAAATAATGTGCGACAATAGAATAAACGTTCCTTGTTTGTTGAATTCTATCCTGTGCTAAAACTCCAAACATGCCAGACGAACCTTGGACCATGGGATCTATCAAAAAATTCTGCCACAAAACCACTGCATCTGATAAAGAACATGTCCTTAAACTAAGCTTTTTAATAAACCGATTTATAAAGTCAATTTTATTTACGCATTTTGAGCAAACGTTTTTAAACTCCGAGTCATTTCGAAAAAATAACAGTAAATCATCACTAAAGTTGTTTTCTACAAGCGCAGATTCTTGCAAGGCTTCCCAATTTTCGACTAGATAATATAAATTATCCACCTCAGGACCTAATTCTGTATTTCTACTTTTTAATGTGCCACTGAATTTAACACGTTTTAACTCGTCTACAATTAATTTAACCCTAAAGAGACAAGTTTTAAAATTTATAGTGGCCAATAAGTCTTGTAAGAGCAGCGATGCTAGGTACCTGTGACATGTCACATACCAAACATTACCGAAACTTTCAGGGTTATCATTCCTTATCATCTTATCCGTGACTATGACATACACATCCGTATCATACAAATCTTTCGCCATTTCAACACTTTCCCTAACAATTTTATTAAAGTTATCGTCCTCGTCTAAATTATCTTGGATCTCCAAACAACCAACAAATGCCATGTTACCATCTATTGCATCTTGAAGAACTGATACATAATACTTGCATTTGTCTTTTGTTTCGACTGTATTTAATATTAACGCCGCTTCTTTACGATACCAAGAGGCCTTAGCTTCCAAAAGACATTTCTCGTAAGTTGTTGTCAGAACATCATTTGAAAGATCATGCTTACTTGGAAGGTCTATTAGGCAGGTGGAATCTAGTATTTCTATTACCTTTTTGAAGTGAGGTGATTCAATCACACTAAAACAAAAAATATATACTAAATTTTAAATTAATTTAAGAGAGAGCGTCCGTGTCTTTAATTATAGTCACGGATTAAAGAAAATTTTCAGCTAATGAGGTTATATCCGAGTCTCTAATATAGTCACGGAAGATACGACCGATTTTAGGTTATTTTCGGAGTTACAGACACTGACATCTGTGGAATGTGGCTACAGAAGCACTGAAAAAGTAAATTAAAACCACATCAGTGTCCGATCTTTTCGGTTGAGTTAAAATGTCCGAAGTGAGTTGTTGCTGGGCTCTCACGCGGTGTCGTGCATGATGGATGTGTTGGTTCCCCCAGAAAAATGGGAAACTCACCCTAAATTGAAGACATCTTTCTTCTGGGGCTAAGCGTTGTGAGCGAATAGTCCTATAGGCTAATGACTTTTCCGTTTTGTACTGAACACGAGGTGTTTCTCAAATGGCGGGAAATAGATGAGCGTGCCGCGGGAAGTGTCAGTTTTGACAGTGAAGGTTATGCGCAATACCAGTAGCAGCTCTTCGTTTGATGGTTGACAATTTATGCATTGAATAGATTTTATGTGAACACATTACTGAACCCAAAAAATCTTTGAAAGTTCGGAATGTCTGGGGCTACAGAGCCCGAACATCCACTTTTTCCACCCGAATGTGCTAGCTAAATTGGATTAAAAAGGGACGCGAACTGCGAATATACCGCAGCTTATGAAACAGATGAGATTTTCCGTTAGCCACTTTGATCACTACATGCTTAAAAAACGAAGTGGTTTATGCGTAAACTAAACATGAAATAAAAACCAATTGAAATGTATTAATTTTTTTACTTTTTACTTTTAATAAAAAGAAATTGTTTTAATAAACTTATTTTCATTACATAAAGCAATATTCTCAGAATACACAGCGATATAGAAAAAAGAAGTTCAATTTAATTAAATTTAAATAGAATATTTTTTATATTTAATTGTTTTAATTTTTTTTATGTCAATTTGACTAGTTTCTATATAAAAAAAACTAGAACCGTCAAAAGACTTGGGTACGATCATCCCCTTTCACTGGTATTTAATTGCTGTCAGATATCTTGCTACTTTTTGTGACATGTAGAAAAATCGTGGTGTGCAAAATGACTACATGTATTGGGCTAGTACACACACGGTAGTACATAAAAAAACAAAGTAATTTGCAGGTATTAGTGTGACAAACACAGAACTACTGTCGATTGTAAGATATAAAAAAATGTGAATCACCTGAAAAACTCAGTCATTCCCAGTCATTGTTAAGAGTTTGTTCGAGAGATAATTGATAAAGGCTTAAGTGACCCAATACGGTTTGTCCGAGAAGTAAGGTACGCTAACGGGAGATGTAGGTACGACGGGTCTTCGACCGCAGAGAGTAAACTAAAAAAGTGAATTCTACAAGACTGCAGACCTTTTATATGGGCAATTTTGGTAAAACATCTTATACACGTCGTGCCAACTTGATGCCGCCTTCAATTGACATTCAGTGTGTTGAATACTATCAGACAAGAAATGCCTCAATGTAAAAATTTTGGACAGGATGACGCGTTAGTCTAGGTATGTTGTTTTTAAGCCGTCGCGTTTCCATGACATTTTGAAGTAACATGACGTGTATCTTAAAGTATTGCTTTCCTTAAATTAATATTGTTAGTTTTAAACAGTAAAATAAAAATTACCTTTAAAGGCAGATTACAACTATAAATAAAATTCGCTACAGCTTCATTTATTTCTGGTAAACTTGAAGAGTCACCTGTTGAATGTAGATCAATTATGGGAAACTCATCTCTCTTTCTTTTAAATTACTTCTAGTACTATCTTCCAGCTTAAACATGAACGTTTCCTAAAAAATTATTCATGATTGATAGCCACATAAACAGACGATGTTATAGGTTTTTTTTTTTGATTTGTTAAATAATAAAGATAAATCCTTAATTTTCTTTTATACCTATCAGAGTTGGGTCGTATGCGAATACTCAGATTTAGCCAGTATTCGAATACATTTGTGTGTTTGGATTTGGTCTTTGGCGAACGATAATAAGAATAATACACGAATAATACAAACCCCATTTGATGTTATGAGTTTATTATCAGTCTCATCGTATTCAACAGCTTCACAAGATTCATCTTTAATATCGTAATCAACAGTTTCTATTAGGATTTCTTCTGTTGGCAAACAGTTATATTTTTCTGAGGTACAAACTCTCCTAAAATTTATATAATTTATTTAAGGTTTTGCATATGAAACTTCTTAAACAAAACATAATAATTAGTTAGAACTTTAAGAGTGTGTGATAACTTTTAATGAAATATTTTGATATCTAAATTAAGGCCTGATTCATATGGTTTTAGGGTAGTACTACCGATGTAAGAATTAATATTCACAAAATTATAAAACTTAGCTTATTGGTACCTTTACAATAAGAAGGTACCAGTTAAATTTTCAATATTCTACAGAGACCCATGAAAAAAAGTAATTTATATTATAAATTAATTGCCTTAACCTTACATTGATCTTTATGGAAAATCACAGATTTTATTTTATTTCACAAAAACTGCCGTTCAGATTTCTCAATGAAAGTGGTATCAATGGAATAAAAAAAAATAACATTTTGGCCAATTAAATTCCGACCTTTAGAGCTTGTAATAAGACTAATAATTAATAAATTATTGAGCAAATATGCTATGTGACTGTCATGTGGCAACGCCGCCAACAGGTTATGATGCGCGCGAAATTGAAACATTCATTGAATGCGATATTTGGGAAATCAGAGTTATAAACTAACTTTTAGTACAAAACATGCAATAAAAGAGGTTTAATTTAGACATTTTATTAGTAAATAAACATTACAATACTATAAAACCGATAACTTGTTTAAAGATGCTTGCGCAATAGATTTTTGCGCATGATCTCTATTGTTTTTACGCAGCGTTGTCAAATGTAAACACTATAAAAGTCAATTACCTTAAGCACCAATTTGACCCTTGTGGTGTCAGTAGTACTACCTAAAGGCTAAAAGAGCTTTAAAAACATGAATTAAAAAGGATATACTTTATCATTAAATAAATTTTGATAACTTAATGATAGAAGGATTCCAGTGGCTTTCCTGCCGTTTTCTATTAGCGTGAATGTCAAAGCCGCTTTTATATGCATTTAATCTATTTGAATTTATTATTAACCATTCAGTACAATCATTTTCCCAATAGGGATGTTTCTAATTATGAATAAAACGCATGTATCATACCGAAAATAAAATATGTTTTGGATGATTTGTACATAAAAGCAAAGTTGGTAATGATATTGCACAGATTAATTCTTGCTTAAATTTTTGCACCATTTATATTTATTAGACAGATATGAGAATGTGCAAACATACCTATGCGCTATTAATCTAGAACTGGCAACATTCCACAAATAAGTATTACAAACTAGACAAAATGCTACGTTTTTGAAAGCGCCCCTCCGATTTTCTAATTTGCTTGATCTAAATCCTAGCTGATCGTACAGATTCGATGAATTTTGCACCACTTGAATAATTTCAGTAGTCTCGTCTGTACTTTCTGTTTCATTAGGGTTAGTTGCACTGGCATCATCTTCAAACTGCTGATCTTCTGCGGCTGTATCTGTGGGTGGTGATATGCTATATACTTCTGACTTACAAACTCTCCTAGAAATACAGAAATACTATTTATTCTTGAGATTACGCTATTTTTGCGCACATACAATTAGATTTCTATTTTGTATTTAATAAAGTGGCTAAGCACTGCAGTGTTTTATTTAAAAATGCTGGTTTACTATTAAATTTCCGAAGATGGCCACGCCACAACCCAATCTTAACTCAACGTTTGACGTTAAATAACTCTTAAAGGAGTAAGTTAATTGAAAATTCGTAAGTAAACATTTTTGTAGAGCGATAAATTTCCCATCAGAATATGCGATGAGTAGATGTTTTTATCTATTTTTGTCTGAGAAAAAAAGTCCAAAAATATCATGTTATTGAATGTTATGAAAAGCAACATGATTTCGGGACAATTTAAATCAGGAATTAAGAGCATTTTTACATTGGATATATGGGTGATCTCTAAAAAATCGATTTGGGAAATAACGGACACACTATTGATACGTGCCTTCTTGGGCTGTGAAAATAAAATGCATTGTTGTTTTATAAAACATTTTTTTCTTCTTAAATTGAAATTTATAAAATAAATTTTGTAGCAAAAAGGTATACTTTGAATTGTCTTGGTAATTGATAAGCAAAAAATATAAAGATTTTTAGAACTTCAGAGTTTAATGCACGTGTGGAAAACAAAGGCATATTTGAAAATAGCCCTGATATAAAATGCAAAACAATGTTGTCAAACACATTATATTTAATTGAAAATTTTGGGGATTCTTAATAAACACTCTTAAATTAAAAAGTTTTTAGCTAATCCGATTATAGCATAGTGTTATAGTATAGATTATAGAAGCACAAGACATTAACAAATTTATTTATTTTTATCTCTTCACTGAGACATCATAATAACAAAGAAAAAATTGTAAGCAAAAAGAAGAAATAAAATACTAATACTATAATAAAATAATAATTTAACTGCTATGATAAAACATAGGTACCTGTGTGACATTAATCTTGAAGCTGAAGTATTTTGAATTTCCTTATTGCAGACCAAACAAAGTGCGGAATTTTTTAGAAGACCACTTACACTTTTAAATTTTAAAGACTGATATCCCAGCTGCTCATAAAGTTTTCCAAGCTTTCGGCCAAGTTTACATGGAGATCCAACATTTTGTTTACAGGTCTTTCTAAAGAAAATAAGCATATTACATAAATGACAAAAGATAAAAAAATATATAAAAATTGATAACATGAGTATTTTTATGTTCTCTAATGGGTATAAAAAAATAACAAGACAAAAAAAATATTATAATATAAACTACGGGATTTGAATGTTATGAAACAAAAATTTAATAATTTTTTTTAAGTTTGTGATTAAGAAAATTAATATTTTGTTTAAAGAGATACCAAAATGTTAAATATCAAAACCAAACAAATATTTTTTTGTTCTTGCAAAAACTTTTCAAATGATTTACTTTACAAGATCATTTGTTAAATATAAACAATACCTATGTGCCAGCAAATTTGACTTTGCAGTACTTTTAATAAATTCCTTGCAAACTAAACAAATTGCTACACTTTTTACCATGCCACTTTTATCTTTATATCTTGCTGGTTTAAACTCCAGTTGGTTAAGAAGTTTTTAAAACTGTAACTGTGTCTCACTGGTAATTGAAAAGCTTCAGTTTTATTTGTACTTTCTTGCTCAGGGCTGCCAATATTTTTTATTGGAATATCAGTAGTAAACTTGTTATTTTCTTGTTTATCATCTAAATCAATTTCTTCTTTAAATTTAGGTACGGCATTGGTTAAAATAGTTTTTTCTTGTGGAGGATATTCCTTAGAATTACAAACATTTCTAAAAAACATTTTTCATTCATTTGTGTTGCTTTTATTCTATAATCTAAGTACTTTTAAACTGTCATATTTTTTAATTTCATGTTTGATTGTACCTTAGAAATCAGGTAATTTCAACAATAAAAGATTCAAATATTTATTATACTTAAAACATAAAGCTGAATTTATAGATTGACGTTTTTGTTTCCTTTTGCCGTTTGACGTTTTCAGTTAGAAGATGAAAAACAACAACTTTTACTATTACTATTGGTCAATTTAAAATTTCTGTTTACCGTTTCTATATACCATGTCAGAAACCAAAATGTCAAACAACAAAGGGAAACGAAAAAGTCAATCTATAAATTTAGCTTAAGAGTTAATCTGTATTTGAAATCTGATGTACAGGGTGTTTTATATTTGATGGTTTTAGGGGTATCGTGAAAACCATAAGAAATATCAAAACTCGAATATAGGACCCTTCATGTCTTTTTTGAGAAAACAACTGTAAACAGTTCATGGCTATTATGGTTCATCTCTGGAGATACAGAGGGTAATGTTCAGATTTTGCTCATTTTTATAACTCTCTTTAACTCATTTGGATACCATTCAACATATTAAAATGAAACACTTTGTATATTGGCATTAAAAAAAACTGTTAACAAATTTATTGATTTTTAATCCTTATGAAACCTATTACCTATGTGCAGCTAATCGATGTCACTAGTGTTCGAATAGTTCTATTACAAAGTAAACAAACGGCAATATTTCTATACATTCCATTATCAGCTTATTTTCGCAGCTTTGAAAACCCATTTCATCATACACTTTGCTAAGATAGTCTTCCCAATCTATGTCCTTGTCCCAAATATATTATAAGCCTCACTTTTATTATTTTTTTCCTGGTCTTACTTTTTAAACACCATTACAAGAGTCTCTAAAGAAAAATCTAGTTAGAGAAGGTTGGTTCTAAATTCTACATACATAATGTGGTGTCATAACATTAAAATAATTGGATAAACAAAATACTTACCTATGCTGCTCCATCCTGATTATACTAGTATTCGTCAGTTCACTGGAGCACCTTCTGCAAACTGCAAAGTACTTTAATTTACCATTTTTATCTACAACTTTTTTATGTTCGAATCCCAACTGTGTTCGTAATGTGTGGTTGCCTTGACGCAGACTAGTGAATTTCCGGACTCCACTTTAGCTAATTTACAATAAAAATAGGATAGGATAAACACCTAAAATATATATATTTTAAGCGAAAATATAACAGGAACTAAGATATTTACCTATTTTAGGTTATGTTTACAATTTATATCTGACGTTCGAAGGTTTACGAAGTTTGATGCCATTGATTGAAAGATTACAAACCGCAGTTTTTGATATTTAGGATCAGAATGTAGATCAATGCAAAAATGCGAAGCTTAGTGAATATATCGATCTCTATCTAATCAACACAGAATTAAAAAGATAGAGATAATAGTAAACAAAACCTGTCAAAGAGAAAATTAAGATGCAACCTACAAAATTTATATAAAATAATAGTGAATTCTGTTTTATAAGCGAACTGGAGCCGCGGCCCAAATTATAATGGTACTGTAGTATGGAACCCCTATAAAACTATATAAGCAAGGATTTATTTTTAGGCCCCCCAAACATTGTCTCCAACAGACAAACGCAGCGGAGAGCATTTCCTCTCTTCCGAATCTTAGAAAAGCAAAATCACCGTACGTGGCTTATGTCAGAGAAAATTCCTGGAGGCGTCCCCAGAATCAATGTGGTCATGGTCTGTAGGCCGCCGAAGCTACTTTGGAAGAGGCTATTATACGAGCACCCATTGGTCATTTTTGTTGAAACCGATAGGGGTGGTATTATAGTAGTATTTTGTACCCAGTATTCAGGTAGCCTATTAACATACTTTATTTCACTTTTACCTTTAAATAAGTTTATTATCAGTCATATTACTTATAGTAATGCTTTAGTAAATATCAATATTCCCTTTTAAAATTTCATATAGAGCCCTCGCTACGACAAATGCCCTGATGCAAATACATAACCACCGCATGTTGCCAAGCCCCATTTTGTAAGAGACAGAATCCTGCAAGTTATTGCCATCATGGTTAAGTGAGCAAGCATGGATGACCTCAGGGGGGGAGAGAGGAGTTATTTTATACAAGAAGTTGAAATACCTAATTGTAAAATGCAGAACCAGTATGAACATATGTCCTAAACGTCTTAGTTTTTGAACTACAGGGTGTTACAAATTAAAAAAAAACTATTTTTTAAATATCCTAACTATTCTTTACCCAATTTTGTATTAATTTGGCAATATTATTAATGACATTAAGGGGTAATTATCTTCACTAACGTTCAAACATAAGTAGTTCCTCATACATTTAGTAAGTCTAGTGGCGTCTCGAGAGGCAACTGAAGGAATATTTTCAGCAAAAAAACGGTACGCCACTGACTGTGTAAATGTGTGTAAAATTTTTGTTTCTTTAGATTAAGCAAATAAAAATACTGCTTTTAATGTGCCTTAATTTTTTTCTGTATCTTGTTTAGTTTAAGAGAAAAAAAAAAAATAAAAAATTTAAATTAAATTCATATTTTTAGACCATAAGAAGCTTAGCGGATTTTCTTCTTTAAAAATTAGGTTTATAATTTTTAATTAGAATTATGAACAAAAATAATAAATACTTATTTAAATAAATTGTAACACATATTATGATGAGGGTGATGATTTTATGTATTTAATGATTTTTTTTTATAGAAACTGCTTGGTTTTGCAACATAATAGCAAACCTAATGCAAGAATATGCCAGCACAGTAAAGTCAGCTGCAGTGTGGGTCTTCCTTGGGAAGTTCTATTTTTAAAGCCAAAAGCAATTTTGAAGCTACCGACCTTAAAAAGGATCTCCTCGTTTTTGTAAAGTTTATCTGTTATTCTGCGGTAGTGAAAGAATGATCCGCAACGTATAGTGACATCATGGTACAGCTCAACTAGACATTTACTGCAAATAACTGAAAGAGTTCTTACATGGGGTTATGTGTCCCCAATTCATATCCTTGCTGTTACATTAAGCAAATTTACTAAGTTAAGTCCTGAATAGGCATAAATATAAATAAAATTACTTAGTCCCTAATTTTGATATAAATAAATACAAGTAATACCATAGTTACCCAAAATCAATTTTGGGTGGGGTTTATTATTTTTACAGCATAATGCACCTTTCATTTTGTCTTAATATGTTGCACATTTATGTAAAAAATTAATTGCTACAATAGTCAAATTTTACAAATTATACCGACTCAAATGTTTTTATAATTTTTAACATGTTAGAAACAAAAAGCAAAATTCTTATACCAATTTTATATTTGTGATGGTAAAGTAAGTTGTCTTAAGGATTATTTTTACTGGAAAAGATATACCATGTTTAAAATGAAACATTTAAACAGGAAATTATTCTTTTACTGACTTAATAACCAGTAGTGTAACTAGGCGTAGGCGGTCTCCACGGCCCTCGCGGTAAGGTGAAGGTATGGAATATGATTATTGTAATTTTTTTGCTCCTCAAAATCTTTCACAGGAGAAAAGGCCCTCGCGGTATAAGTTCGCCCTACGCGTACGCTTAAAGGGCCTCCGCAAGAAAGATGGAAGCTTTTTTTGGTCCTCAAAATTTTTCGTAATTTTGGTAACACAACGCCACTGTTAATAACCCTTACTTTGTTTACTTTAAACTAATTCTATCAAAATCAGTGCAATGAATCCGAAACTAAGGGTATAACCCATCTAATTAACAGACAGGCATAAATTATTAAGATACAAGAGTTTTACAGAAGTACAATAAGCCACATTTTATTCAAAATAAACGCCCTAAGATATTAGGTTGCAGTTTTTTTTTTAAATTTAAATACTACATATTTTCATGTGTAACACATGTATTCCTTAATGCAATCTTACGCCCAAAAGACTTATAGGCATTTATGAATCTGTCTATGAATCCGACCAATCGCCAGCACTAAACTTGGTAGCTCCTGGTCTGAAATCATTTTTAATCCAGATTTAATACCTTGATGTTTCAAATTTATTGGAAGGTAAGAACAATTTTGTGATATATTAATTTTCAAATAAACCATTATTTTGTTAAGTTAATCCTAAATTGGGAGCAGATCTGTTTTAGAGACGCCAGCTAAAGTCCTTGAGTCCTATACCTAAGTCTAACTTGGTTTTATGACTTTTTAATATATTAAATTTTATGTTAAAAATGACGTTTGCAACCCATTAGATGCGGAGAGATTCTTTTCAGACGCATTTGATAATATGCTAGAAGCATGGACTTCCATTCTACAAGAATTCGGTAACACCCCAGACGATAACCAACGATCATGCGCGACCCGAATATTTAATAAGTATGTACAGTGCCATCTAGCGCAACCGGATGGTAATAGAAGTCCTAGAAAGTGGAGGAGGTGAGTGGAATTGTCTTTAAATTTACTTTTTTTAAATAATAGTTATAAGACCTTAGTTAATAAAATAGTTAAATAGAGGTACTATAAACCATAAAGAGTTTTGGTAATTCAATTTTTGAAAAGGTGGAGGTCAATTTGACGAAAACCACAGAAGATAATGACAGAACAAGATACAAAAGAACAACTCCAATCTGTCGGAATGTTTGGTAGATGTATTTTGGGCCATGCACTTCCAGTCTTATACAAGTAAGTTTTATGTTTTAATTTCTACAGATACCGTTTTTAGCGACGGGTGTCTACCTTAAAAAATTAATTAAACTGAGAAAAGGTCAATTTGTGACATTTTTAGGATCATACAAAAACACATTATCAATGTTATATTTTTATCAGTTAGACTTTTTGTCTGATCATTCAGTTTATTTCACAAGTTACCCAATAAAAGCACTATTTTTTTATAATTATAATAACCCACAAATAAAAAATGGTTTACAGGATATCACTGAAAGTAATACACACATCTTTTGTTCGTTGCCGCATTTAATATTGACTAAGTATTCAAACTTAAGAAGGAATGAATTACATTCAATTTTTAGGATTTTTGTTAAATGTTGGTAATATTGGAGATTGTACACTTTGCAACTGCCCCTCAAACATTATCTTATTTTTTGTAGAGTCCTGGAATCGCGAATTGGAAGCATTTCTCAACCATCTCCAAGCGATGCAACACCGCTATGAATGATATGGCATCACTGGATAATCTATTCGAAGATATGCATTGGGCTGTTCTTACATTGCCGGGCATGTTTTTGTGCATGAAAGTGATGGAGCCTCTTACTCTGTAGAAGTTATGCAGTATTCCATTGACCAGGCGAATAGAGGAGCAATGTGGATGCGATATGAAGACTTTGGCGGCCGCAGTGCAAAGGTTAATTACTTTAATAAATTATTATAAATTCTTGTCACAGGGACTAAACTACCATCTTCGCAACCGGGAAATCATTTAGTACAGCATTGTTGGGTAGTACTCATCGCGACTGATATCTTTAACCAGATAAGTTCAACGTGAACCATAGCTTAAACTGCTATTGTAAAACTGGGCATTAGCATCTAAATTCCATTTTACGCAGCAACAATAATTTCAGACAGGTGTACCAGAATCCTTGGAACAATGCGACCATGTGATACGGATAGCATTTAATGTGATGCGACTATGTTCAATTGAAGATACAGCCGTGTCAATGAAGCTGGGCCATTTCATGAGCCCTGAAGTTGGTTCTTCTTTAATGTGGTTTCTAAAAAGATGGTGTATGACCTACTTATTGCCAAATGAAGACTTCTATCATGAGGTAACAAAACCTATAGTACTTAAATAAAAAAATGCTTAGTTATTTAGCGCATTTCAACTAAAACCAGTATAATTTCGTTATTTTTAAACAAAAAATCCTGAAACATGTCAATTTTTATTTTTAGGAACAGATTATTGAGTTAGAATTAACTTGTTCAGGGTAATTCTCTCCCTGGGGCAACACAAATTTCAAAAAGTTTAAATGGGAAAGGAGTTCTCAATGATATCTTATTTTAAAGGGTTCTTGAATTGTCTTTGAATTGGTGTTTGTGTTTGAAACCCAGGTAGTTTTGGAGAAAATTCACCTCCAAATACCTGGGTCTGTAGCTGGTGGCTATACTCTATATATCATTTTTATCTTTCAAAATATCAAAATAAAGTTTGGTATGTATGCATATCATATATATGTGTATTGTTTTTGCTAATTCATTTCTATGTCTTTCTATTCATGTTCTTTTATTTTCGATTTAGCCGGAAAAAACCTTAACTTTTTATTTTCAATGAGACCCCCAGTATATTTTTACTAATTTGAATAAAATAACAGTAGGTTTGCATTCATGGCACTATGGAATGAAAGTTAAAATAAAAATATTTAGCGGTTAGATGTCAAAAAAGCAAATAAAAAAAATAATCTTGGTGACTAATTAAAGATAAAAAAGTTAGGTGGTTTCCGGCCAAACCGGAAGTAATAGAAAACAAACAAATACCCAAAACAATACACATCTATGTGTATACATACATACCAAATTATATTTTAATTTTTAACAATAAACTAGCTAGGAACACCTGATATTATTAGGGTGTTTTTAAGTACCGTTTTTTCTAAAAGTACCTACCGAATTACATTAAAGAGATAATTTGAAATCCTTTAAGATAAGGTATCACTTGGCCCCCTTGCCTTCTTCAACATTTTGATGTTTTGTTGATGATGACAAGAATATCCCTGAACAAGTAAATTTTGACATAAAAATGTGCCCTAAAAATAAAAATTTACTTATTTCAGAATGTAAGGGTACAAGTATCAGAATATTTTTAGTTGTAACAAGTATTTGTAAAAATTAGACTTTCTTCTTGCTCTCTTATATAATAAAATATTAATTTAAGTACTAACTGGTTAACTTATTTTCGTCATTATTATCAATAAAGGCATATTTTTATTCATTTTCTGTCTTTCAGCTGCTAACAAGTTTGTCTAACGCCTGACGCTCGTTAAAATGTGAATCAAAAAATAAGGCGCGACATAAAAAAAAATATTATAACCTAATAAAATGGTATATTTGCAAAACTTTCTCCCGTTTTATACCCAAATAACTTTGACTGCAGTTGAAGTAATCCTTCACATGGTTTCTTAGACATATTATTGTTTATTATTGTGTATGGTATACATTTAGTCAGCCTTGTTTGACTTTAACGGCTATATTTCCCCTCTTTGTTTTTCTCACCATGTTAGACAGCGGTTAGTATTACATCTCAAGAGGCCGCTAACAACCGCCGTGAGCTGCTGTAAGACTGACGTCATCAATTTGTCAAAAAAAAAAGAAAGTGCTGACGGCTGCTATAAGCACCTAACAAAGAAAATAGGCCTTAAGTTTTATAATAGTTGGTTTTGTTTATTTAAATAGAACAAAAAAATGTTCAATTTACAGTGTGGGCCAAATTAAACTCTGCAAAACCTTGCAACCATTGATATTACATCTTTATCTGTTGCGCCTATTTTTTTTTATTTTTATAGGGCTAATAGGTAGATATGTTTTCTCTAGGTCTGTCAATTTTGGTTGAATAGATTTAGTTAGGACCGAGACTTACGCACTTTCCTAAAATGACGCATAACTTCGTTGCAAAATAAATCAAATTTATCTGCAATTAAACTAATACGATTAATTTTAATTACTT
The DNA here is from genome assembly GCA_014170235.1 of Listronotus bonariensis. NCBI lineage: Eukaryota > Metazoa > Arthropoda > Insecta > Coleoptera > Curculionidae > Listronotus > Listronotus bonariensis. Next base: position 21,742 of record JACEGR010002855.1, read on the forward strand.
AACTGTTAGGTTGTGTCAGCATCCAACACAGGAACATGGTAACCTCACCTTTTTGATTTTCAAAGCACACTAAAAAGAAAGTTTCCTGGTTAAAATCAGAGAAATGCATGCTTTATGGGGCTGTATACATTCAATCAAGAATAAATCATAATTCCTGTATCCTCAAACTGTTGACAGAATTCGCTTCTACTGAATCCTTTCCCATGGTTTGTCTACAAAGAAGAAACGTATTGAGCTCAGTGTAGCTAAATCCGGTTCCGTTTGCAACGAGGTTAAATGCATCATTTTGAAACAGTCCCGTAAGTCGGTCCTGCCTAAATCTATTCAACCAAAATTGACAAACATAGAGAAAACATAATATCTACCTATTAGCCCTGTAAAAAATAAAAAAGATAGGCGCAACAGGCAGAATTTATTATTAGTTAAAAGTGTGCAAGTTTAATTTGTTTACCCTGTATTATGGGGTGTGTTTTTGAATGAGTCCAGTACTGTTAGGATGTTTAGGTAGAGATACAGAATGTGCCAAAAGTAGTAGTAGGTTTTATACTAAATAAAATAGCCGTCAACCTGTACAGTTTCAATCTGAACCAATACTTTTAAGAGACACAGTGGACCTATTTAGTGATATGGTTTGCAAAAAACAAAAGTAAGTACAGTCATAGGCATGACTTTTTGCGTAATTAAAAGGAATCAATATGAAATTAACCGTTTTTGTTAAACATGATTTAAAAAAAATATTATAAAAGTAATCGCGTTTACAGAATTGCCCTGAAATATAGTCACTTTAATTGAATGTTTAGCCGTGACAGCTGTTTCGTAGTACAACTACATTTTCAAACGTACTGACAAACTAAAATTATTTTACTTATATATAAACAGTAATACCTAATAAAAACATATTTTTTAAAAAAGGTTTTAAAATCAATATGGTACAGTTGTGAAATTTAAAGATTTTATTGCTACATTTTATAAAAGTTTTACAAGGGGTAGATTTCCTAGGTCAATCTGTGTGTTAAGCAGATGTACATTCTGTTTTTTATGTTTATAGATTTCAATATTTTCTAATGTATCTAGTTTTCGCCCTTTTTGTTCTACATGTAATATTTTTAGGGTATTGATTTCTGGAAATTTGTGTCCGGTTTCCAGAAAATGGTTTGCGAAATTTGATGTTGTTTTCCCTAACCTATAACATGAGTTATGTTCTTTAAACCTAGTTTCGAAATTTCTTCCCGTTTGTCCAATGTAACAGCTATTACACTCTTCACAAGTAAGCTTATAAACTCCTGATTTTTTTAAATTTATTTTGTTTATCTTTCACATTAAATATCATGTTTGATAATCGATTTGATGGTTTATGTGCTATTTTCTGGTTTTGTTTAGACAGGGTGTTCGAAATTTTTGTGATATTTGGCCAAAATAAGTTAGGGTTTTAAATGGTTGGTTTTGTTTTTCCAGGTATTTTTGGGTAAATTTGGTTGAGGGTGAGTTGTTTACGTTTCTTATTAATTATAGAGTTTATTAAGGGTGGAGGATAACCATTGTTTTGAGCGATGTTTTTATAGTGTTTAATTCTTTTTCTAAATTTTCTTTGGAAAGTGGAATGGAAAATGCGCGATGTATCATTGATCTGTATGCTGACATTTTGTGGGTAATTGGATGTAAAGAATCATTAGGTATTGTAATATCAGTAAAAGTTGGTTTTCTATAGATATCAAAATTTATGGTTCCGTAGTTAGTTTTTGTTATTTTAAGATCTAAAAAGTTAATGGAGTTTTGTTGTTCTATTTCCAAAGTAAATTTAATCTTAGGGTGTATAGAGTTAATATAATTAAGAGTATTTTTAGCTCTATCTCGTTTCCTGAAAAGCCGACAAGTATGTCATCCACATATCGGTACCAAAATATAACATTATCTGAATGTTTGGAGTTTATAAATGATTCTTCTAGTTTTGACATAAATATCTCCGCCATTAAAGGGCTTAAAGGGGAACCCATAGCTAGTCCGTCTGTTTGTTTATAAAAGTTTCCATTATATTTAAAATAATTTTTGTCCATACATAATTTCAAAAGTTTTAAAATGTCCTCTTTAAGAGATGGGTTAATGTTTTTATTGTTTAGTTTTTCTGTTATAATTTTGATACAATCGTCTTTTGGTATATTTGAGAACATGTTAGTAACATCAAAGGATGCTAAAATTGCGTTTTCTGGTAGACTGAGATTTTTTAGCTTTTTGTCAGGTCTATTGAATTTTGAACTGAAAATTTGGGTTTAAAGTTTAAGACATCTTTTAAAATACGGTTTAATTTTACTGATATTTCCCTTAATGGTGTATTTGAGTATGACACTACTGGCCTTATAGGAGCATTTTCTTTATGGATTTTTACTAAGCCGTATAAAATTGGTGGGGATGGGTTTTTGTTAATTAGAAAATAGTTTTCCCTATCAGAAAAAAGGTCGGTGTTTTTAGGGTATTTTTAGTTCTACTTGTATTTTTCGGTTGGATCTTTATTTAAGAGGGAGGGTTTTTCTTTATTTAGAAAATCATCCATTTTTTCTTGGTAGAGATTTTTATTTAATATAACTATGGAGTTGCCCTTATCGGCTCTAGTGACAGCTAGATCATTTTCTTTTATTTTTCTTTTGGATGGACATAATTGTTTTCTTCTCAGGCGGTTGAAGGTTAGGTGGAGAAGTTTTAAAATTCTTAATTATACTTGAAATTTGATCTTTTGGTATATTATCTTTATTATTAAAAGAGGTTTCCACGTCTGTTATGATAGTTTCTATTGTGTTTTTAGGATTAATTATGGGGGGATTATATTTAGGTCCTTTTTCTAGTAAATTTGTTTCAGTATGTGAAAATTGTGTATCTGATAAATTAATAACTCTGTTAAAAAATTTTATAGAATTGTTTGTGTTTGTGTATTTTTCGGGGTTTTCCTTTTTTATGATTAAGTTGTTTAGCTTTTTGATTGAGTTAAATATTTTTATGAATAATTAGGCTTATTTTGGATCTAACATTATCATCAAGGATATCAAATTCTATTGGATGGAGTTTATAAGTAAGTTCTGAGTGTAATACCTTTATATGAAGGAGTAGAATGTCTCTTGTCCGGAACCATTTGCGGGATTCTTCTTTTAGCCATGTGGTTTTCGCTGTGAGGACTGCCTTTTTCCGGATCTTGTTGTTGAACCGCACTTTATGTGTATGTACTTTGGAAAAACACTGTTTTTTAAACATTGTTGGTTAAACCATGCGTTTTGTACTGCTATTCGTTGTTGAAGTCTTAGTTTGAAGTATAATTTGGACTGTTCTGCTATACTTGCTATCTTTAAAGAATTTATGGTTTCGTCCGTTACTTTGTGACCGTACATTTTAAATTAATAAAATAAAACAAAAAATATACTTTGTTCATAGTCACTTTAATTGAATGTTTAGCCGTGACAGCTGTTTCGTAGTACAACTACATTTTCAAACGTACTGACAAACTAAAATTATTTTACTTATATATAAACAGTAATACCTAATAAAAAACATATTTTTTAAAAAAGGTTTTAAAATCAATATGGTACAGTTGTGAAATTTAAAGATTTTATTGCTACATTTTATAAAAGTTTTACAAGGGGTAGATTTCCTAGGTCAATCTGTGTGTTAAGCAGATGTACATTCTGTTTTTTATGTTTATAGATTTCAATATTTTCTAATGTATCTAGTTTTCGCCCTTTTTGTTCTACATGTAATATTTTTAGGGTATTGATTTCTGGAAATTTGTGTCCGGTTTCCAGAAAATGGTTTGCGAAATTTGATGTTGTTTTCCCTAACCTATAACATGAGTTATGTTCTTTAAACCTAGTTTCGAAATTTCTTCCCGTTTGTCCAATGTAACAGCTATTACACTCTTCACAAGTAAGCTTATAAACTCCTGATTTTTTAAATTTATTTTGTTTATCTTTCACATTAAATATCATGTTTGATAATCGATTTGATGGTTTATGTGCTATTTTCTGGTTTTGTTTAGACAGGGTGTTCGAAATTTTTGTGATATTTGGCCAAAATAAGTTAGGGTTTTAAATGGTTGGTTTTGTTTTTCAGGTATTTTTGGGTAAATTTGGTTGAGGGTGAGTTGTTTACGTTTCTTATTAATTATAGAGTTTATTAAGGGTGGAGGATAACCATTGTTTTGAGCGATGTTTTTATAGTGTTTAATTCTTTTTCTAAATTTTCTTTGGAAAGTGGAATGGAAAATGCGCGATGTATCATTGATCTGTATGCTGACATTTTGTGGGTAATTGGATGTAAAGAATCATTAGGTATTGTAATATCAGTAAAAGTTGGTTTTCTATAGATATCAAAATTTATGGTTCCGTAGTTAGTTTTTGTTATTTTAAGATCTAAAAAGTTAATGGAGTTTTGTTGTTCTATTTCCAAAGTAAATTTAATCTTAGGGTGTATAGAGTTAATATAATTAAGAGTATTTTTTAGCTCTATCTCGTTTCCTGAAAAGCCGACAAGTATGTCATCCACATATCGGTACCAAAATATAACATTATCTGAATGTTTGGAGTTTATAAATGATTCTTCTAGTTTTGACATAAATATCTCCGCCATTAAAGGGCTTAAAGGGGAACCCATAGCTAGTCCGTCTGTTTGTTTATAAAAGTTTCCATTATATTTAAAATAATTTTTGTCCATACATAATTTCAAAAGTTTTAAAATGTCCTCTTTAAGAGATGGGTTAATGTTTTTATTGTTTAGTTTTTCTGTTATAATTTTGATACAATCGTCTTTTGGTATATTTGAGAACATGTTAGTAACATCAAAGGATGCTAAAATTGCGTTTTCTGGTAGACTGAGATTTTTAGCTTTTTGTCAGGTCTATTGAATTTTGAACTGAAAATTTGGGTTTAAAGTTTAAGACATCTTTTAAAATACGGTTTAATTTTACTGATATTTCCCTTAATGGTGTATTTGAGTATGACACTACTGGCCTTATAGGAGCATTTTCTTTATGGATTTTTACTAAGCCGTATAAAATTGGTGGGGATGGGTTTTTGTTAATTAGAAAATAGTTTTCCCTATCAGAAAAAAGGTCGGTGTTTTTAGGGTATTTTTAGTTCTACTTGTATTTTTTCGGTTGGATCTTTATTTAAGAGGGAGGGTTTTTCTTTATTTAGAAAATCATCCATTTTTTCTTGGTAGAGATTTTTATTTAATATAACTATGGAGTTGCCCTTATCGGCTCTAGTGACAGCTAGATCATTTTCTTTTATTTTTCTTTTGGATGGACATAATTGTTTTCTTCTCAGGCGGTTGAAGGTTAGGTGGAGAAGTTTTAAAATTCTTAATTATACTTGAAATTTGATCTTTTGGTATATTATCTTTATTATTAAAAGAGGTTTCCACGTCTGTTATGATAGTTTCTATTGTGTTTTTAGGATTAATTATGGGGGATTATATTTAGGTCCTTTTTCTAGTAAATTTGTTTCAGTATGTGAAAATTGTGTATCTGATAAATTAATAACTCTGTTAAAAAATTTTATAGAATTGTTTGTGTTTGTGTATTTTTCGGGGTTTTCCTTTTTATGATTAAGTTGTTTAGCTTTTTTGATTGAGTTAAATATTTTTATGAATAATTAGGCTTATTTTGGATCTAACATTATCATCAAGGATATCAAATTCTATTGGATGGAGTTTATAAGTAAGTTCTGAGTGTAATACCTTTATATGAAGGAGTAGAATGTCTCTTGTCCGGAACCATTTGCGGGATTCTTCTTTTAGCCATGTGGTTTTCGCTGTGAGGACTGCCTTTTTTCCGGATCTTGTTGTTGAACCGCACTTTATGTGTATGTACTTTGGAAAAACACTGTTTTTTAAACATTGTTGGTTAAACCATGCGTTTTGTACTGCTATTCGTTGTTGAAGTCTTAGTTTGAAGTATAATTTGGACTGTTCTGCTATACTTGCTATCTTTAAAGAATTTATGGTTTCGTCCGTTACTTTGTGACCGTACATTTTAAATTAATAAAATAAAACAAAAAATATACTTTGTTCATAGTCACTTTAATTGAATGTTTAGCCGTGACAGCTGTTTCGTAGTACAACTACATTTTCAAACGTACTGACAAACTAAAATTATTTTACTTATATATAAACAGTAATACCTAATAAAAACATATTTTTTAAAAAGGTTTTAAAATCAATATGGTACAGTTGTGAAATTTAAAGATTTTATTGCTACATTTTATAAAAGTTTTACAAGGGGTAGATTTCCTAGGTCAATCTGTGTGTTAAGCAGATGTACATTCTGTTTTTTATGTTTATAGATTTCAATATTTTCTAATGTATCTAGTTTTCGCCCTTTTGTTCTACATGTAATATTTTTAGGGTATTGATTTCTGGAAATTTGTGTCCGGTTTCCAGAAAATGGTTTGCGAAATTTGATGTTGTTTTCCCTAACCTATAACATGAGTTATGTTCTTTAAACCTAGTTTCGAAATTTCTTCCCGTTTGTCCAATGTAACAGCTATTACACTCTTCACAAGTAAGCTTATAAACTCCTGATTTTTTAAATTTATTTTGTTTATCTTTCACATTAAATATCATGTTTGATAATCGATTTGATGGTTTATGTGCTATTTTCTGGTTTTGTTTAGACAGGGTGTTCGAAATTTTTGTGATATTTGGCCAAAATAAGTTAGGGTTTTAAATGGTTGGTTTTGTTTTTCAGGTATTTTTGGGTAAATTTGGTTGAGGGTGAGTTGTTTACGTTTCTTATTAATTATAGAGTTTATTAAGGGTGGAGGATAACCATTGTTTTGAGCGATGTTTTTATAGTGTTTAATTCTTTTTCTAAATTTTCTTTGGAAAGTGGAATGGAAAATGCGCGATGTATCATTGATCTGTATGCTGACATTTTGTGGGTAATTGGATGTAAAGAATCATTAGGTATTGTAATATCAGTAAAAGTTGGTTTTCTATAGATATCAAAATTTATGGTTCCGTAGTTAGTTTTTGTTATTTTAAGATCTAAAAAGTTAATGGAGTTTTGTTGTTCTATTTCCAAAGTAAATTTAATCTTAGGGTGTATAGAGTTAATATAATTAAGAGTATTTTTTAGCTCTATCTCGTTTCCTGAAAAGCCGACAAGTATGTCATCCACATATCGGTACCAAAATATAACATTATCTGAATGTTTGGAGTTTATAAATGATTCTTCTAGTTTTGACATAAATATCTCCGCCATTAAAGGGCTTAAAGGGGAACCCATAGCTAGTCCGTCTGTTTGTTTATAAAAGTTTCCATTATATTTAAAATAATTTTTGTCCATACATAATTTCAAAAGTTTTAAAATGTCCTCTTTAAGAGATGGGTTAATGTTTTTATTGTTTAGTTTTTCTGTTATAATTTTGATACAATCGTCTTTTTGGTATATTTGAGAACATGTTAGTAACATCAAAGGATGCTAAAATTGCGTTTTCTGGTAGACTGAGATTTTTAGCTTTTGTCAGGTCTATTGAATTTTGAACTGAAAATTTGGGTTTAAAGTTTAAGACATCTTTTAAAATACGGTTTAATTTTACTGATATTTCCCTTAATGGTGTATTTGAGTATGACACTACTGGCCTTATAGGAGCATTTTCTTTTATGGATTTTTACTAAGCCGTATAAAATTGGTGGGGATGGGTTTTTGTTAATTAGAAAATAGTTTTCCCTTGTATGGACAAAAATTATTTTAAATATAATGAAACTTTTATAAACAAACAGACGGACTAGCTAGGTTCCCTTTAAGCCCTTTAATGGCGGAGATATTTATGTCAAAACTAGAAGAATCATTTATAAACTCAAACATTCAGATAATGTTATATTTTGGTACCGATATGTGGATGACATACTTGTCGGCTTTTTCAGGAAACAGATAAAATAAAATACTCTTAATTATATTAACTCAATACACCCTAAGATTAAATTTACTTTGGAAATAGAACAACAAACTCCATTAACTTTTTAGATCTTAAAATAACAAAAACTAACACGGAACCATAAATTTTGATATCTATAAGAAACCAGCTTTTTACTGATATTGCAATGCCTAATGATTCTTTACATCCAATTACCCACAAAATGTCAGCATACAATCAATGATACATCGCGCATTTTCCATCCCACTTTCCAAAGAAAATTTAAGCTTAAACACTATAAAAAACATCGCTCAAAACAATGGTTATCCTCCACCCTTAATAAACTCTATAATTAATAAGAAACGTAAACAACTCACCCTTGGCAAATTTACCAAAAATACCTGAAAAACAAAACCAACCATTAAAACCCTAACGGCCACGGCCATCTGAAATTTCGAACACCCTGTCTAAACAAAACCAGAAAATAGCACATAAACCATCAAATCGATTATCAAACATGATATTTAATGTGAAAGATAAACAAAATAAATTTAAAAATCAGAGAGTTTATAAGCTTACTTGTGAAGAGTGTAATAGCTGTTACATTGGACAAACGGAAGAAATTTCGAAACTAGGTTTAAAGAACATAACTCCATGTTATAGGTTAGGAAAACAACATCAAATTTCGCAAACCATTTCTGGAAACCGGACACAAATTTCAGAAATCAATACCCTAAAAATATTACATGTAGAACAAAAGGGCGAAAACTAGATACATTAGAAAATATTGAAATCTATAAACATAAAAAACAGAAGTGTACATCTGCTTAACACACAGATTGACCTAGGAAATCTACCCCTTGTAAAACTTTTATAAATTGTAGCAATAAAATCTTTAAATTTCACAACTGTACCATATTGATTTTAAAACCTTTTTTAAAAAAATATGTTTTTATTAGGTATTACTGTTTATATATAAGTAAAATAATTTTAGTTTGTCAGTACGTTTGAAAATGTAGTTGTACTACAGAAACAGCTGTCACGGCTAAACATTCAATTAAAGTGACTATGAACAAAGTATATTTTTGTTTTATTTTATTAATTTAAAATGTACGGTCACAAAGTAACGGACGAAACCATAAATTCTTTAAAGATAGCAAGTATAGCAGAACAGTCCAAATTATACTTCAAACTAAGACTTCAACAACGAATAGCAGTACAAAACGCATGGTTTAACCAACAATGTTTAAAAAACAGTGTTTTTCCAAAGTACATACACATAAAGTGCGGTTCAACAACAAGATCCGGAAAAAGGCAGTCCTCACAGCGAAAACCACATGGCTAAAAGAAGAATCCCGCAAATGGTTCCGGACAAGAGACATTCTACTCCTTCATATAAAGGTATTACACTCAGAACTTACTTATAAACTCCATCCAATAGAATTTGATATCCTTGATGATAATGTTAGATCCAAAATAAGCCTAATTATTCATAAAAAATATTTAACTCAATCAAAAAAGCTAAACAACTTAATCATAAAAAGGAAAACCCCGAAAAATACACAAACACAAACAATTCTATAAAATTTTTTAACAGAGTTATTAATTTATCAGATACACAATTTTCACATACTGAAACAAATTTACTAGAAAAAGGACCTAAATATAATCCCCCATAATTAATCCTAAAAACACAATAGAAACTATCATAACAGACGTGGAAACCTCTTTTAATAATAAAGATAATATACCAAAAGATCAAATTTCAAGTATAATTAAGAATTTTAAAACTTCTCCACCTAACCTTCAACCGCCTGAGAAGAAAACAATTATGTCCATCCAAAAGAAAATAAAAGAAAATGATCTAGCTGTCACTAGAGCCGATAAGGGCAACTCCATAGTTATATTAAATAAAAATCTCTACCAAGAAAAAATGGATGATTTTCTAAATAAAGAAAAACCCTCCCTCTTAAATAAAGATCCAACCGAAAAAATACAAGTAGAACTAAAAATACCCTAAAAAACACCGACCTTTTTCTGATAGGGAAAACTATTTTCTAATTAACAAAAACCCATCCCCACCAATTTTATACGGCTTAGTAAAAATCCATAAAGAAAATGCTCCTATAAGGCCAGTAGTGTCATACTCAAATACACCATTAAGGGAAATATCAGTAAAATTAAACCGTATTTTAAAAGATGTCTTAAACTTTAAACCCAAATTTTCAGTTCAAAATTCAATAGACCTGACAAAAAAGCTAAAAATCTCAGTCTACCAGAAAACGCAATTTTAGCATCCTTTGATGTTACTAACATGTTCTCAAATATACCAAAAGACGATTGTATCAAAATTATAACAGAAAAACTAAACAATAAAAACATTAACCCATCTCTTAAAGAGGACATTTTAAAACTTTTGAAATTATGTATGGACAAAAATTATTTTAAATATAATGGAAACTTTTATAAACAAACAGACGGACTAGCTATGGGTTCCCCTTTAAGCCCTTTAATGGCGGAGATATTTATGTCAAAACTAGAAGAATCATTTATAAACTCCAAACATTCAGATAATGTTATATTTTGGTACCGATATGTGGATGACATACTTGTCGGCTTTTCAGGAAACGAGATAGAGCTAAAAAATACTCTTAATTATATTAACTCTATACACCCTAAGATTAAATTTACTTTGGAAATAGAACAACAAAACTCCATTAACTTTTTAGATCTTAAAATAACAAAAACTAACTACGGAACCATAAATTTTGATATCTATAGAAAACCAACTTTTACTGATATTACAATACCTAATGATTCTTTACATCCAATTACCCACAAAATGTCAGCATACAGATCAATGATACATCGCGCATTTTCCATTCCACTTTCCAAAGAAAATTTAGAAAAAGAATTAAACACTATAAAAACATCGCTCAAAACAATGGTTATCCTCCACCCTTAATAAACTCTATAATTAATAAGAAACGTAAACAACTCACCCTCAACCAAATTTACCCAAAAATACCTGAAAAACAAAACCAACCATTTAAAACCCTAACTTATTTTGGCCAAATATCACAAAAAATTTCGAACACCCTGTCTAAACAAAACCAGAAAATAGCACATAAACCATCAAATCGATTATCAAACATGATATTTAATGTGAAAGATAAACAAAATAAATTTAAAAAATCAGGAGTTTATAAGCTTACTTGTGAAGAGTGTAATAGCTGTTACATTGGACAAACGGGAAGAAATTTCGAAACTAGGTTTAAAGAACATAACTCATGTTATAGGTTAGGGAAAACAACATCAAATTTCGCAAACCATTTTCTGGAAACCGGACACAAATTTCCAGAAATCAATACCCTAAAAATATTACATGTAGAACAAAAAGGGCGAAAACTAGATACATTAGAAAATATTGAAATCTATAAACATAAAAAACAGAATGTACATCTGCTTAACACACAGATTGACCTAGGAAATCTACCCCTTGTAAAACTTTTATAAATTGTAGCAATAAAATCTTTAAATTTCACAACTGTACCATATTGATTTTAAAACCTTTTTTAAAAAATATGTTTTTATTAGGTATTACTGTTTATATATAAGTAAAATAATTTTAGTTTGTCAGTACGTTTGAAAATGTAGTTGTACTACAGAAACAGCTGTCACGGCTAAACATTCAATTAAAGTGACTATGAACAAAGTATATTTTTTGTTTTATTTTATTAATTTAAAATGTACGGTCACAAAGTAACGGACGAAACCACGAAGGCTGGAAGCCTAAATACTAACGTACCGTGGGTGTCTTAAGCAGGGTAAGAGGAAGTTTGTTAACACGGGACTTAAAAACTTGAAGATTTGGGGGAAGGAAAGACCTCCGCTGGCAGTAGGTTCCACAGTCTAGAAACTCTAGGGATAAAAGAACGAACGAAATGGGAAGTTCGGGGCCTGTCCAATTGAACTGTATAGGGATGCATACGCGCGGCACCACGAGTTTCTCTGTTGGGAGCTGCAAGAGGAGGGACTATACTGGATAATTCGTCGGAGCAGAAGCCGTAAAAGTATCTATAGAAGAGCGATAGATCTCCCACAGCTCGACGATGGGCAAGAGAAGGAAGTCTTTGAGTAAGTAAAGGATCATTAATAAGACGAACAGCCCTTCTTTGAATGGCATCAAGAATGCTGAGGGTTGTAGGGGATGCCATTCCCCAGACATGAGAACAATATTCCAGAGAGGGTCGAATTTGGGACACATACAAAGTGTATAAATTGGAAGGAGAAAAATACTTTTTGGCTCGGAAAAGAAATCCAAGCTTTTTGAAGCCGCGGTGGCTATAGATACAATGTGTTTATGCCAGTTAAGGTTATTCTCAAATGTGACGCCCACAAGGTTAAATGTGTCCCCGCTCTGCAAAACCTGGCCACTCATAAGCAAAGGATGAGTGTTTGATGATTTTTTCGCGACAAGGAACATGATTGTGTTTTGGATGCATTAAATTGAACGAGATTTTTGGCGCCCCAATCCAATATCAAATTGAGATCCTGTGAAAGAGATATCTGCATCGCCCTGCGTTTGCTTTCCAAGTCGGGTTGAGAGATTGGTTTGGGAACCTGAAAAGTGGAGTGAAGGGTACTATCGTCAGCATAACTATGAATGGGATTGGTTGTGGAAGAAGAAGATCGTTGATGTGAAGAAGAAACAAAGTTGGTGCTAGTACTGAACCCTGAGGCACTCCAGCATTAATTTCGTGAAAGCTTGAAGAGTGGCCATCAACAATGACTGATATACGTCGATTAGAAAGATAACTGGAGAGCCAAGAGCAGAGTTTAGTTGGAAGACCGTAGGAGGGAAGTTTATTAAGAAGTGCGTCATGCCAGACTTGGTCGAAAGCTTTAGATATATCAAGAGCAACGATCTGGGACTCACCTAGAAACTCAAGAGACTTGTTCCAGTTGTGTGAAACGAAGGAAAGAAGATCTGCTGTAGATCTCTTGTGACGAAATCCGTATTGCCTGTCATGTAAAATTTTATGTTTTTCTAAATACCTAAGAATTTGCGAGTTAATGGATTTCTCCATTACTTTACAAAGCATTGAGAGGAGTGAAATGGGTCTATAGTTGGATGGAAGAGATTTAGATCCTTTCTTGGGAATAGGCTGGACACGTGCAGCTCTCCAGCTGTCTGGAAAAATACCCGTGTCATAAGAAATTCGAAAGAGCCTGGTTAAAATAGGTGCAAGTTCAGGAGCACATTTTTTAAAACGATTGCTGGTATTCCATCTAGCCCAGACGATTTCTTGGTGTTAAGAGAAGAAAGGATACGCTTAATGTGTTTTACCTTAAAAATAATATTGGGCATTTTGTGAGGAACTGGGGAAATAGTTGGAATTGGATGATTGACAGGTGGATGAAGGGGTTGAATTGGCAGCAAATTGTTTAGCAAATAGTTCGGCCTTTCCTTTAGATGTAGAAATAATTTCATCTTCCAGAAGTTAATGGTGGAAAGAACTGGTACAGAAATTTCTACTGATGTTTTTGGCAAAGGACCAAGGAAGAAAACAAAATGGCTTTAATTTTTTTCTTAAAAACAGAAGCCAGATACGAAAAAATACAAGAGACTTAAAGAAAGTTGGCATTTTTAATTGGTTTAATAGGAAAAAATATAAAAAACTTTAATAAAAGCCAGAGGCGTACTTTTTTTACTTTGGAATAATATTAAGACATACCTCTGTGCTGAGGAGCCACTAAGTAGTCATAATCCTGGTGGAAAAGCCTTTTTGCAAGTGCCTTATTATGTACATTAAATAAGTATACCAATTTTTTAAAATCACATAAAAGGTTTTTGAAGATAATAAAAAAATACCTACTTTTTTAAGAGCTTTAACGCTTGGCCTCTTAAGCTTTGGACTCGTAAAGTTAGGAAAAAATCCGTATGTTGTGAACACCGTGCAGAGGGGTATGTAAAATGGAATAATTTCATAATATTTATTTAATTATTTCAGGCTACCTATTGAAGGAAGTACGTCCGAAATTACAACAAATAATTTTTTGAACCTACAGTTTTCAAGGAACAATAACAGTAATAATAAAATAAATTGTTAGGGTCAACAGTTCATGTTTAATCATTAAAATACCTAGTTCAACTTTGTATATATACAGAAATTGGCCTAATATTGGGCATTAAAAAAGATTAAGAAAGAATCATAAGAATTAAGTAGTAGAAGTGAAGTTAAGTAAAAAGTTAAAGTTAAGCTGGTATGGGCTTCCCCTGGTTCGGGGGATGCCAGTACTAAATAAAGTAAGTTTAGTTAATAAATACCAAGATAGTATTTACTGTCCACCGGTCTCATGGTTCCAGAAGAAATAGTTCCATATGGTATGGTCCCAGTGACGTAAATGGTTTTGTATCAAAAATATACGCCACAATAATTTATTTTCATTTTCGTATATAAATTCTCATCAAGAGTTTTTTAAAGAAGGTTACAAAACTACAATTATTATTCAATTTAGAGCTATATAAGTCAAAAAATTCAAATCCGTTTTAAAAATTATACAGAAAATTCTGTACAAATTCTTTTTTAGGTGTGTGTCTGGTGGATCCGCAAGAAAACAATACCTATTACGAGACGATATTAGCTCCGCTTAAAATAAGGTTTAAAAATTTATTAGGACAGGATAATTTTGCGCGAATATGCCAAGATGAACGAGTGCAAAAAGTAGTTATCGATCTCCTAGAAGCTTTTATTGGAATAGCAAAAGGTAATCACCGTTACTTTTATCCCTAGATTTCTTTTGAAACACTCTCTATGTCTTTTACACTTAACTGAATGTTACTGTGGTTTTTGTTAATTTAAATAACATATATATTTTCTCTTAGGTTCCCAGATGGCGTCAGTGGAAATTCTATTTGATTTCATGGCGCCGATATTATCCGAACTGCCAGTATTTTTAACGTTTTACAAGGACTTCCAAGTTATTGTACAGCTTATTTTAGAAGTTTTTGGACAGTGTGCTAAATATATGTTGTGTTATTTAAGGCCCTTAGACAGCAAAAAGTAAGTACATATATCTAAACCTTTGCAATTATAACAAAATGAAATGTCTTTATACACAAAAACCTCTTTGCTGGTATGGAAAGGTAACCGCCGACTATAGGAAATACATGTATTCAATCCCTTCCACCAGTCTGCTATGCACTCTCTCACAATTCACCGCTGCAACGAGCGCGCTGATCCCAGCCGAACGAAATCAGAAGTTTCGTCGGACGGCGACACGAAGAACGACGACCCCACCTCATAAATTGCGTATGCTTTAACATCACTATTACATAGAGTGATGTAACGAATTTTCGAATTCGCAAATATTCGCATGTTTCTTAATATTCTCGTTCGCAAGAAACGATGCGAATGTTTTTGAAAAGCTGAAAGAAAATTATGTATAGATTTGATGGATATGAGAAGATAATGCAACTAATAAGATTTATAATTTTCATAATTTTCAGTAAACTAAATTAAAAATACTGTTCCTCTTGCTCTTGTTAATCCAATTAAAATATAGGCAAAATCATAAATAGGCAAAAAATAAATTTTTTATCCTTAGTAAATAAAATCTTATTCCAAATAATATCTTTTGTAAAAAAGAAGTTGAGAGTTTAATCAATTTAGGTAATAAGTCTATATAGTATTTATTGTGTAAGATTTGTACAATATATGTAGCGGATTATAACTACTATTTTCAAATAAAGGTTATCATTTCTTTCACAAAAAAATAAAATAAAATATTAAAAAAAAAAAATCGGTTGTCTGCAAAGTCGGTTTACTGACGATAGTTGAACGTGACAACGTCGAAAGAATCATTACCTTTATCGCCGCTATAAGCAATTGACACCACATTCACTTTTCACTACACCCTCACTCAAGTAGGAGAGAAACAAATGTCAAACGCTGCCGAACACGGAGATTGTGCCTCTTTGTCGCTCGTTCCGCGTTCTCGCTTGCACTTCAAGCCTTAAATGGAACGCGCAAGCTAACGCCGCATGAGTCATGTATTTTGGTGCGTGTAGCCGGGTCCATCGAATTATAAGACGTTGCCACGTCAAAAAACATTAAATGTTTTATACCCAAATGTATGATATTTTTCGAGCGCTATATTTGAAAGTCAACATTAACATTCGCATTCGCGAATATTTAAGTAATAGCAGTATTTATAATTTTCTGAGGGTACTCAGACCCAAGTACCCCTTTGCAGTACCTTACTTCTCCTTATCGATCCAAGTGTGAATAAAAAATAGGTGTTTACTTTAAGCATTAAGTTATAGCATAAGTACAATCTTATTAGATTCAGCTGTAAGTTTAAGTACATGTTAAAAAAATTTGTGAATAATATTTTGCTTATACTTATAAGTGTATACTTAAAAAGATAAGTTTAAACTAACAGCAGGAAACACGTGAAGAGTGCGTTAAACGCATTTTCTTCACGAGTTTCAGGATTTTTGTATGGCGTCATCAGCCAACGTCTGATTCCATAACCAGAATCACCTAATAACACCATATTATTATGCCGCATATTATTCATTTGGACATAAATTGCAGAATTCTTTAGTATTCTACTGTCGTTTACTGACCCAGGCCACTGAGCGTCTATGGAAGTGAATTCTTCTTTTGCATTACATGTTGCCTGTACATTAATGCTAAAGTAACCTTTTCTGTTATAATATTCGTTTCCATGCTCAGATGGTTTTGGAATTCTTATATGTGTACAATCAATAGCACCAAATGCACAAGGAAACTGATACTTAGCACTCCACTCTTGTTGTGATTCAGCAATGTTATTTAAAGGAAAACGTATCGAAATATGTGATTTGTAAATTATTTTATTCAAAACAAATTTCATAGTTTTACTCACTGTTGTTCGATGAACGCCTTCATCCTTTCCAACAATTTGAAATCCCGGATCACTTAAAAATCGAAGAAATATCTGCATTTTTTGTCTGGAATTTAATGCTTCTTTCCTTGTTTCTCCAGTGTCTTCAAGGAAATGCTCTGCTGACCACTCAACATTAATTCTAGGAAAACGATATAAATTATGATAGTTCTCATCCTGACACTCACTTCTGTTGGAGAATAATATTTTCGACGTCTGATGTTCATAAATTGAGCCATTTTTAAACGTGTTCGAATAAAGTTCTATACAGGAGTAATTTTTAAGCTGCACATTAGCTGGCTTGAAAATTCAAAGTTATTACTTAAAAATTGTAGTAAATGCTGCATTTTATTAACATCTAAATAAGCTTTTACTACATAAAACAGAACATACTTATGGCAAACAGAATGAACTTGTAAGTTTAAGCTACGACTTAATATTATTCACAAAAATGTTAGCTTTTGCTACAAAGAAGGTAGTTTAAGTTTATGCCACTGTACAGGCCTACGCCAAATGCAATGCCAATCGATTATCAACTGAAACATTTGCAGAAGAAAGCAGCTGTCAAGACTTGGCATTAGTGTTGGACTTACTAACTTTTATTTTATCTAAAGACTGCATCGACTTATGTGCTGTAACTAATCAGGAAGAAATAACTGTAAGATTTGAGACATTTTTTTTTCTACACATTTAAGTTATTTTCTATATTTTTTCTAGGTAACAGCATCTGATGTATCTCTATTTGGCCTTAACTTTATAATGCCCTTGATGACCCTAGAGTTACTAAAGTTTCCTAATCTGTGTGCGCAGTATTATAGACTGTTAGTGTTAATAAACGACATATACCCCGAAAAAATCGCTGGACTTCCCCAGGATATGCTGGGCAATCTTTTAAAGAGTATAGAACTTGGACTTACCAATTTCGGGACTGATATCGTACAGGCTTGTTTAGATTTTATACAAGGTAAGTTTACTTATGGCTGCTCGATTAACCACTATTCATTTATCTTCTTTTATAGGTATGTCGTCTTACCTCTTTCGACATCAAACTTTGGACACGCCATTTGCACTTGCCCTTAAACCGTTCCTAAAGTTACTAATAGACTTAACTCTTTCACATCAAATAAATTCGGATATGATCAGTTCAGCCTCTACAACCATTTATACCCTTGTTTGTTGTTATCAAGAGGAGTATCAACTGCTGGTGCAGAGTCTGATACAGATGCAAACCGATCCGATGAATGCCGAGAGGTAAGTTAATTTTATAGAGTTTCCATGGGTTACCAATAAGCCTGTAATACGAATGTAAAGTTGGTGGGTATGGATGTTTCCGCCGAAAACAGATCAACTAATCCATCCTACAAACTTTCAACGAACATTTGTTCTTAACTCTCCACTTTCCTTTCTAATCGACTCAGTTGTTGATGCTCACACTTTTAATGTTAACTAAATTAATTCTGGGATATTTTAAAGGTCAATTCTAGCATCAATTTTATTTCCTCTTTACACTAACACTTATTTTTGGCGCGCTTGTGGCGGCTTCTGGTTGTATCGGCAAGCGTCGATCTCCGGAGTTAAGCAGTGAAATGCGCGCCCATAATTTGGATGGGTGACCGGCACCAGCGGTGTTTTGGGCAACGGCACACGGTGTTCTGCTCGGGGATGCGGGACCGAGCAACAACCATCCAAGTTATGGAATGAATGGTGTGTGAATGGGAAGGAGTAGGGGTCAAGGTACAATAAGCCTTCAGGCTGCAGTGCACCACCTGAGGGGGCGGTCGTCGGACCTGGGTGGGATGACCCCGGAAAGGGTGAAAAAAAAACACTTATTTTTGGTGCACGGTCCGACAGTGTTAAATTTTTTATACATGCACGGTCTGATTCTATTTATGAATGACTGAAAGAAAGAATTGACACAATTCTTAAATGTATTTATAAAGTGTGTATTAGGCATTTTGGCACATTGGTCGGTGAAACAGCGATGCGACCGAGATTCGACAACCTTTCGACAGTATGTAAGCATATATTCGTGTTTAAAGTGGTATCTAGGGGATTTTCATATGAAGGATTCAGTTTTTATAGTTATTTTATATGTAAACTAGAGGGAGCTACTTACACTACAATAAATTTCTTTAAAACTTGACAAACTTTTTATGCTACACTGTATGTACCTACTATCTAAGTAAACCAGTAAAATCTCTTATGCTTTTTACACACAAAAAGTATACCTTGTAACAATTGCTAAGAGCAACCGTTTTCAACATATTTGTATTTAAACAATTTTCAATATCTCAGAGCGATTCTTAAAAAGTATAACTTTTTGGTGTAATAAGCAAAAAGTGTTTACTGGTATATTTAGATTGTACATCTGGGTAGCACAAAAAAGTTGAGAGAAATTTAAAGTAGCGTAAGCAGCGCTCTTTAATTTGAACAAAAAAATTAATATCGGATCTGAAAAGTTCATGGTAAAATCACTAAATAGCTAGTTTTATTTCAATATTCAAAACGTATCAAAACTTATAGAAGTAAATTAAAGATATTTGTTTCACTTTGACACCCTGTATCTTCCATATTATCGACTTTTGGATATATGCTTAAAAATTAAACTTAAATGAAACTTTTAGGTACATTTGCTTAAATCTTAATATTCTATCATAGGGAATCTGTGGTTTCTCTATGTATCATTATTCCTGTACCCTGTAATATGTTACGCCGAATTTGTGTAATTGCCGATTTAATGTTTTAACTAACCATGTCCACCACAATGTGACAGTTTTATTTACTGCTTATTTTACGAATTAGGCATAATTTTGCCGAATACATGAAATCGGCAATTGCACAAAATTCGGCGTAACCTATATATTTAATAAACGATGTAAAATAGTTTTTTTAATTTTTAGGTTAGCAGCAGCATTTAACAACCTCACCCATAACGTGGCCCTGACATGTGAGGAAGACAGCCGAAACTGCGATTTAGAGATAATTTTGACAAGTTTATTGCGAACGTACACGGATTCTTGCTGATTAAGTAAAAAATTGAGCCGAAAAAGACTTGCAATGCAAGTGTCTAGTTTTTCTAGGTTAATGTTAATTTTTAAATAATTTCAAAATTTTGATACAAGCAATCACTGGCTACACATATGACTAAAAGATTAAATATCTTTGAAATGCGGCATTCATGAATATATTATTTATTTTACAGCAATAAGGTATTTCGACTAGAAGCTTTGAATCAAAAAACAGATAAATTAGTGTATATGTCACGGTAAATGTAAGCAATCGGTAATTATCTATAATTACCGGTAATTATAGATAATTACCAACGCACATGGTAAATATAGTGAATTATCTTCCTTTACCGGTAATTATATAAACCGCGTGACTGTGGTAAATGTTGACATAAGCTTTGAAACGGAGAGAGAACGGCGCGGGCGGGGCGCGGGAAGGGTGATACTTGCAGCCGCGAACGTATTAGCGTCTAGACCTCGTTGCATGTCGTTTTTACTTGGAGTTCTATATATGTAGTGGATTTTTTTAAATAAAATTCAACGTGCCCGAAGTCACGGTCAGATTAGTTTTGGTTAGCAACGCCTTTTTTTAAATTGGCAGCATTCCTATTCATTTCCGGTTTTCGTAATTGATTCCGATGTTTGATTTCATTATTTACTACATTTACTAAAGGGGTATGGTAATTTTATATAATTTCTGGTAAATGTGATTAGTTCGAAGGTTTTTACAACCTTTACCACGAGCACTGGTAATTATGCATAGTTCCCGGTAATTGTACATAATAACCGCACTATCCACATTTACCCTAACATATATACTTAAAAATTGTATTTTTTAAATTAACTTCTTAGGCTATCACATCGACCATCTTTTTATGTCCTTTTTAAAGACTTTTATAAAGTCTATTTACATTCGTTGAAAACCTACAGACAGGATTTGAGCTTATGACATGCTACCTAGCTTAGCTCCCCACTAGCTTTTATAACAGTAACACCATTTTTTATCCTTTTATAGTAAAGAGATAATGAATTTTACCATTTTAAACAGTTTTAGTACCTTGGGTTTGGTAAAAAAATGTCGCTTAGGCCAAATTTAAAAGTTCACAATTCTTATAGATTCCGTTTTTACTAGTTGCTGAGATGCAAAACACCACATTATTAGTAAAAAGTACAAAAGCATCCATATCTCTCCAAAAACCGCTGAAGCTGCGCTTACAAAATTGGTATTTGAAGGTTTCTGGGCAAGTGGAATCGAACAGTGATATTAGCATTGTTGCCAGAATTTACCAGTTTTGCGCTGCACCTTATATTTTGGGTTTAAATGAAGTGCCTGACTTATTTGGACTGCAATGAAATAAGCGTGCCAACTTTAGTAAGATCCCAAATTTTGAAAATTCAATCTTTACCGTTGCCGAGATATGACCACACTGCAATTTCTCTTAAATATGGCATGTGGTGATTCTTATAGTTTAGGTGGGGCAGCTAGTTGAGTGAAGCGTTCAAGACCCTGTTTAAACTTTATATTGCTATTTATTTATTTATTTATTTAACACATGTATTGAGATCATATTTCTAGACTTTTTCATTCAGTGAGGTCCTAAAATCCGTCGCCCCCCTTTAACTTGAACCATTTGGAATATTTTAATGAAAACTCTGAAAACGATTAATTTATGATCAAGGTCTGCACGGTTTTGACATATCAATAACAGCTCTAAATGTCAAGGTGACAGACGTCATTTTGGAATATTTTTTAAATGTAAGAAAGTCGAGTGATACCTCATTTTAAAGCTTCCGGAAAACAGCGAGCTGGACTGACGTTAACGGGACAAGTGCGTCAATGTCGTGGGAAAACTCGTCTGTGACACGCCTGACTACAGGCGGGACGACGACTGTTCGGCAAGGATTCAATGTACTACAACGTGTTCCAAATGACTCTTTGTTTGACCTCCGGACAGTGCAGACGTGCGTAGAGGACTATAAAGTTCTTCCCGGAGTGGCGGTTAGAGGTGCCGTACGGACGTTTTTACTTTCGGGGATCAAGGAAAGATTCACGCTAAATTGACGGCATCTTTCTTCTGTAGCTAAGCGCTGTGAGCGAAGATTCCGATAAGCTGATGGTATCCTGTTTGATGGTGAATACGAGGCATTTCTCAAATGGCTGGAAATAGATGGGCGTGCCATGGGAACTGTCAGTAGTGAATACGTAACACCAGTAGCAGGTCTTGGTTTGACAGCCGACAATTTATGCATTGCATCGATTATAGAATTTCTGGGAGCTACGAGCTCAATTATCCAGATTTTCCGCCGACGAAGCCCTGGAAAGCATAGTCCGGAAGGGGGAGAGTGGTGGATTGCACCTGAAGGGACCAAAACCAAGAAAAAAAATAGAATAGAATAGAACGTGTTCCAATGTGTCCACGCCAAAGCCCCGACCCGCTCGTTGTTTGCCGAAAGCTGTAAACCCCTGACGAGTATTTTATAAGTCCAGACTATAAAGTCAGTAGCTTCACATATTACAACATGGCGGTACGTTGAAAATTACCTGAATACCATCTTTAGATGGCTATATTTTGGAAAGTAATAAAGTTAGACATATTAAATGTGTTTATCTAAATATTGTATTCAGGTGATTATTACAGTACTGATATTTTGTAGTATGTAAAGGTACTGACTTTATATTTTGGGGTTATAAAGTACTCGTCAGGAGCTTTAAAATAATGTGCCACATGATCCCCTTTTCATTTAAAAAAGGCGTCAGCTGTCACCTTGACATTAGGAGCTGTCATTAATATGTCAAAAAGTGCAAACCTTGGTCATACAGACAAGTCCACTGTAGTAAAAATATAAGAAACACTTAGCCAAATTGACTCAAATTCGCCTGACTCATGCGAGCGTAAACAAAACTCGCAAAAACGATGCGATAAATGTAGAATGTTTTTAAAGATTTAATTTTAAATTAAAATATTATTTGCTTTTGCAGCCGCAACCATTGCAAATACGTGGTAAGTATCGAAGGGGACAGTAGTTAATTTATCAGTTCCCTGCCTATGTTTCTAGTACCGTGGACCTGTCTGTATATTATGGTTCCAAGTTTCATGAAAATATACCACGGTTTAGAAGTTAAAAGGGACAGACGTTAGAACCTCACTGTATATTATGTCTTTTATTAAGTTAAGAAAAGTACATATTGAATTATATTTAATTTACCAATGATGTTAAGTCTTCCACTCTGTCAGATTAGTTTGATGTAGTGCGATCTTCCTATACAATTTTTTTAAAGTATCCCTGACGTGAATGTGATAAGGATATTTCATGTCAGGGATTTAACGGTTGTGTGCATTACTTTTACGAATTAAGCTTTTATTTATTTACTCATTTATTAATTTGTGTTTTATTGTTGTTATTTAAAAATCGACACAATTGAGTAAAAGTTTCAGTTATTGCAAAAACTTCGCCTATTTCTTTTGGATTTATCAGACTAGACAATACTCAAGCTGTCTGAAATAAAATTCGGAGTAATTCTGTAGGATATAAAAATATGCCACCTCTGGAATTAAAAGTACAGGGTAGCCCGTTTTCGTTGACCTTGTAGGGTATAGCAAAAACTAAAAGGGATAGAACAAATCTCATTGCACAATCTCTTGAAAAAATCAGTGGAAAAAGTAAATCATGGCTAGCTTCATTTGTTTTGCAAATACAGAGTGTTTTTTATGTCAATTTTATCAGGCACTTGTAACTCGCTTTTTTTTATCATTTTGACATCCCATGCCTAAATACCATAGTACCGTGGGTGTCGGGTTATTAGATAAGTTTAACCCATTGTTCCCCTGTTTCGTCAACGTTGTCCAAGCACTGAAACATGCAGTTATGCATTTCACAGTACCTTTTAGACAACGCGGTAGTGCCACCACAGTCGTTATGCCACTGCCTAAATATGTCTCCCCGCTGGGAATCGAACCGGCGACCTCTGGCTTCGAAGATCAAAGCTCTGTTCACTGCGCCACTGGGGAGACGCTTGTTGAGTAACTCGCTTGAGGTTAGACATGGAAAAAATTAAGAAGAGTTTTTTTATCAATTTTTACGTATAATTTAGCGGTGTACCTATATTTTTTCCATTGACTATTATAGTTAAGTTATAACACAAAGTTGCCTTTTTAAATGGGACACCCTGTGTATTTTCTTAACATTATAAAGATTTCTAAAAAATCTTTTAAAAATACTGCCTTTAATATATTTATTTTTCAATAGTTACGGAAATATACCCATCGTCAGGGTTTTTTTTTACTGAATATATATTGAATTATCATTGCAAAGTTATTTCACATGGTTTTAACAAAATACATTTTATATGTCTATCTTTCTATCATTTTTTTTAAAATGTGGCCATCCAAACCTAAAAACTGATAGATGTAAATTCCATTTCACCTACATACTGGGTGTTTCTCACAGGCGGCTTCCTCTATAACTTTGTTAGCTTTTATAGCAGAAAATAAAATTTGATATAAGTACCGTTATTTGACATAATTGTGAATTAGTTAACCGAGAGTGACGGGTACTTTAAAATTTTAAATGGTATATTTTATTTTATTTCGATAGACTGACATTCTAAATATAATGACACCTCATATGTTATTTTTTGACACTTTGGTCTCCTGATATTTTTTCCGTAAGACTAACGGTTATAGTTTAAAATTTAAAATGCTTGGCAAAATCGTTAAAATAGGTATGTTACGGTGTTTTTATTTTTAAATTAGGTTTTTGGCTGTGTTCTATCTTCCTAAGAGCAACAACTTTTTCATGACATTAAAATTGTAGTAAATAGTGAGTATTTGACCTTACCTTAATACAAATTAGAGAAAAACGAATTTTACATACAAGAAACCATATAAGATTTTTGCGATCAAACTGGCTTTTTTTAAAACAAAAACCGCTACGTCCTACGGAAAAAATATCATGAGTCCAAATTAACTCCAGAGTAAATGAGTCTTTTAAACATAACATTGATTTAAAGAAAAAGCAGTAAAAAAATAAATATTTGTTTGAACGCCCCTGGTAGAATTTTTTTAAAAACTTTTACAGCAAACAATGTAATATAATGGTCAAAAAAGGTTTACTAAATTTTGTGAAAGTGTCTGGATTGGTAGGAAGTAATAATAAAAAATGCATTTTTTTCTTAAAACTTTAACACCCTGTATATCCAAAGAAAGCTTTTCCGGATATAATTTTATTTAAAAAATTCTAAAAAAGAATCCCGCATGATTCTTGACTTGTCTATATGCTGTTTTGTTTTACTACACTTACTAACTAGACTTAGAATATATTTTTGTATAAAGGTAGATTAAGACTATCGTTTGTTTGGAGATTAGCTAAAATAAAGTATTGTTTAGGTTAAAGCAAGTGTTTTAATTGTGTTTTCTTTACAAAGAAACAATCTAAAATGGTTTGTTTATATAAGAACATTTCAAATATGTAGCTTTTAGTTCTGTGGTAAGGTGGCAAAACCCGATATGTCACTTTTAGTAAAATGTTCAGGAGAGCTCTTTTCAACTTTGATGCGTCCTGAAAAATCACAATGTCAGTTTAAAAGGTAAATTTAGCAACTAACTATTTTCATATTAGCTGCAAAATTTAAATTTTGTACTGAAATTGTGATTTAGGACATCAAAAAAAGATCACACCTGAACATTTTACAAATAAGGGCGGGGCTAGTTGAGCATAGAGGTAAGTTGGGCAATCAAAATATCTCAAAAACTATCGACCGCACGCGAAAGCATCAAATAGCGTAAAGAAGGGTTTGCACGAGGGGAACTTATTGTGCGACCACTAGTGGTGACGCGGCGATCGAGAAAAGTATCCGTGCGCATTGTTTATTTTGTGATTAAAAAGTAAAATAATTGCAAGCCGGAAAATTTTATCTGTGATAGTTAAATGTATTCCTTTCTTAATCAGGTAAGTGTTAATCTTAAGTAAATTTATTGCAGTTTTAATATGTATAAAGATTTTGGATATAATTCTAACCGGTTTTTTAATAAATTTACTTTTCTTTTAAAATTTCAGGTTGGGGTTAGTTGAGCTACAGTTGCCCAGCTAACCCCACGGTTTTAAGTATAAAATGTTTTATTTTTATTTTTAGGATACGGACTTATAACAGTAAAACTACTAGAGTCTCCTCAAGATTAAAAACAGGCTGCAACCCGAACTTAGTACAAGCAACAACAACAAAGAAAACGAGCTGGCCTATCTAACTTATAAATTTTCTCTGGAAATAGTTCGACCATACCGAAAGGCTGGTCCAAGAAAAGGAGCCAAATCAAACAGAAGATAGAGAAAAGCTGCAATTTTAACAGATACAGAAGGCATTACAAGAGAAGCAAAATAAAACTGATTAAAAAGTTTAAAAAACGAAGATAAATTGATAGATATTAAATCCAATAGTTAAACAAAGCTAGGTACGTGCTGTTTTATTAATGAGATTTGTTGTTTTGTCACTATAAGATTATAAATATAAAAAGCAAATTGTCAAAATGTATTTCTATCGAAAACGTATCTAACATTCAAGCCATGATTTGACTATACTTTTCTAAGTGCTCCACTAGCCCCATACCCTTGCTCAACTTACCTCACCTATGGGGTACGTTGGGCATACTTGACTATCTACATTAAAATAGATGTAGCTCCTAAATTAGGCTTATTAGAAAGAAATTACTATGGACACTATTAATAAGGGATAAATTGCTTATCCATCAGTATGCATTATAAGCCATTAAGACTTATTTTTGAGGAGCTATAACCGATCAAGTGAAAAATTGCTCAACTAGCCCCGCCCTACCATACTTACCTGCTTTACTATGACTCTTTAGACGGAAATATCAATAACCGAATAAGGACGAAACTTACGTGTTTAAAGCTGTTTTAACAGTTTGAAAGTTTTCTTGTATAACATTTGTCTTGCTGCAATTTTTTTTGCATGCAATGTAATTTAATATTGGTATAGTTTAAAATTTATGGCTGCCAATATTTTTTGCCAAAATACTAAAATTTAAAAACAACTTATTTACCTATTTTCTAAAATTCTCAAAAATTAAATAACTGGATAATTTTTTTTTTGTTAAAGCTCTTTTATTTCTTTTTAGTCATAAAATAAATTAACTTTGCACCTTAATTATTTAAAATCTTTTGCCCTAATAGCGTGTAATATAAATCAATAAAATACATCATATTTACTAATTAACTGTTCCTTAAAAAATATTTTTCTAACTAATTAAATACAATTTTCCGACGAAATACAGACAATCAAAATCCCTTACACATAATTGGCAACCTCGCGACATAGTGTCGGTAGGCAAAAAATTAATACCTATATACGTCGGGAAAAAAATTGTTCCAGTTTGTTTCTCGCATACATTAATGTAAGTAATATTTACCCGAATTGGAATTATATTTTATTTTTAGTATGTATTACTGTATTAGTGCGTGCATCTTGATGGCAATGAGATGTTTTTGGTACGCGAGTATCACGATATGCTTTTATTTACGGTGAGGCTCATTGCAATTCTGAAGAAGCTAGACGCATTTACGAATAACGTTCGAAGAACATTATCTATCCATCTCTTTGTTTAATGGCTCTGATACTAAGTCAACTCGCCAGTTCTTCCGTTCCGGTCATATAAGCTATTGCTTATAAGCTTTCCCGGCTTTGTCCGTGGAAAATCTGGATAATCAAGCTCGAAACTCCCAGACTTTCCAAGCATATGAATAAGAAACACTTCTAACAATCAACAACAGCGATGAACTTCTGAACATGCATAAATTGTGGCTGTCAAGCCAAGGGCTGCTACTGGTATCGCGCATAACCGCCACTTTCACCACTGACCGCGACCATACGAAGACACCATGTATTCAACACCAAAACGTATAAACCTCAGGCTTTAGGAATCTTCACTAACAGCGCTTAGCCCAAGAAGAAAGAAGCCCCAATATAGCGTGAATCTTTTCTCGAGCCCCAAGGGTACAGCAATGCTCGTACGACGCCTTCAGCCGCCTACCCGGGAAGTCTATTTAGACTTCTACGTAAACGTGAACCACACTACTCGAAGACCGCGAAAAAGTGTAGAAGACTACCAAAAGTTCTGAACACAGGGAGCGTAGTGCCTAATTTTAACAATCGCAAAAGACATCGTGAATTTGGAGTGGAAACCAAAGAACAAATTTTGAATTCAATTGACGAGGATTCGACACGGAGTACAAGAATTCTTGTGATTATTAATACCTACATTTAACTGTAACTTTATGTGATTTTTACGAATGTTGTTTTTTTCTTCTTCTTTTTGGTGCACATGGTGTATATTAGTAAAAGGTTTGTAAGGTTTATGTGGTGTCCAGGCCCGCTGGGCGTTTGTAAGCCTCTCCAGAGTTAAGTTTAGAAGGGGTGACCCAGAGGGGACATTCCCCTTGGAGCAAAAATTTGCCACCGGAGAAATTTGTTATCAATTTAAAAGTATTTTGATACATACATACAGACTGTCCACATATGGAGTTTACAAGAGGACAAATAGATAAAATTTTATTTTCGAAAAAAGGTATTCTTTATATACATTTTTGCTTGTAAAAAGAATGTGACTCACGAAGAGAAAATTTTTATTTTGTGTACAAGGTACGCAAAAACTTGAAAACCAGAATCAGTTTTAGCCCTCGTGCGCTCGTATCCCTGTTGTGTTGCAACGTTTGCCAAATGTTTTGGAAAATTTAATTATTTACGACTCAATTTTCTCGAAAACGATTGATTTTTGTACATAGTTTATTATAAACTTTTTGCTTAGAATTATCCAAGGAATCACCGCTTAAAGTTACGATTATTATTTTCCCAACACCCCGTAAAATAATATGCAATATTTGGATTTATTTACGTCAATGTTAATAAACGATAAAATTGCTAATACTTGCCAATAAGTCCAAGAATAATTTTTAAGTTAGTTATTAGCTAAGAATAGTTGTGTTGATTTCTGGAGATATAAATAATAAACATTTTAAAATTAGACACCCTCTGCAGACCATTTGCTACACCTGGCTTTAAATTCCCCTCTTTTTCCCCTTAACATTTTATAAATATCCCAGTTAACCCGCTTTTATTTATACCCATTCTTATTCACCCTCGTTTAAGTCCTTAAGCTGCCTGTTCAAATTTAGATAATAGCAACTCTTGCCTAATAGCGCATTAAATCCCTTGATTTTCGTATCAATCGGAAGGCAACATTCATACATCCGTCCTTTTTTAACTTTACTCGCGGCATCACCACAAACAGGACAGATATAATACCGAACTACCCCTTTAAATACCAAATCAACCCTTGTTTAGACGAAGCTTACATAAGGAATCCGTTTAACAATAAAAGAGTAGGGGATCGATTTTCACATTCGTATTGGTCGGACACGTACACGCCCCGCCAATGAAGTGAACTTTAATGGCCCCCTATCGACGCCAATGAAAAACATTTGGGCAGGAATGCTTCTATTGAATGAGTGGGGAAACGTAAAGTGAGAGCTTGATAAAAATCTGAATACTTGGAAGGCAAGCAAAGCAGTGCAGCAAGCTCGAGGGACATAAAAAAGATTATAGAAAAAAAAGCATTGTATCAAATAAAAGAGTAAACTGGGCCGTGGATAAGCTAATCTTGAAACAGTTAATGTCAAAATGCAGCAGTGAGATTATAAGTTGTTTAAATGTTTGCACAAAATTGTATAGGTATAGGGTATTCGGAAAATACGAGTCAGGGGCGGTCATAGGGGCCCCCCCTCTTGGATGCGGCATCCTTTCTATTTCATTGTGTTTCATACATGTCTAATGGCAAATATGGGCATTTATTGAGGGTCCCCCTCCAGGTTGGTCCGAGGGTGATGAAATTGAAGTGTGAGGAGGACCTTTTGAAAGAGGTTAGAGGACCTTTTTTTTTGCTCTTCAAAAATTTAAACCTCTTTTAACATTTGATTTTTGGCACCAAAATGCCAAAATTTTTGTTTTTGCCACCTCATACACTTCTCCTTGGCCCATGGCCCTCCCTCAGAAAGTCGATATGACCGCCCCTGATACGAGTACCAGATTGATAATATTTAGACTCATGAAGTTAAAATACGTCGATTTTAAAACACATAATCTTATTTGTTATTAACTAATTTAGCCTGTCATTGAATATATATATATATATATATATATATATATATATATATATATATATATATATATATATATATATATATATATATATATTTATATATTAAAAATTTACCAACAATATTTACCTAGTCTTAGTAAATTTAATAAAAAAAAGTGCTGCTAAGTATCCAATTTTAGTCGCAACTATGGGCTAACTCAGGTATTATTAGATAGATCCTTGCGGTTTTCGCAAAGCTGAGCTACTTTTGCACAACGAAAGATGCTATAAACAACTCTTAGTTTCTGAGCTACAGGGCAATTTTAGAAAATTTTGCACCCCTTGTATCTTAGTTAACTGATAATTACAGCATTCTACGTAAAGAGATGTACTACTACGTAGTAGTAGTACATCTTTACGTAGAATGCAAATAGGTATTATTGTTTTTAAAATAGTGACCCGTGTTGAGTTTTTTTTTAAATAATAGAACACCCTGTATATTTGTCAAAAAAAAAAAAATTGTCGTTTCAAAAATTATAACATTGTAGGTTTATTTTCAGAATACACAACAAAATTTCTAAGTTTCATAATTTATATTTATCCAATATTTTGCAGTAGGCCATGCAAACAAATCAGTTAGGGGTGCTTATTGCTGTTAAAAAATGTTTATACGGATTTTTCTAATCAAACTAAACAAATTGTTGGTAAAATAATACTCTTTTAAGCTATGATAATGAGTCACAGCCACAGCCCTTGATACATTTAAAAAAAAATAAAAAAAAAAAATAGATACCTATAGAACCAGGGCCGAACACAGGGGAAGCCCAAAAAAGACCTCTTAAAGATGGGTTGTTTACTGGAGGTGGTGCCTATAAGCCGCTTTGTTTACCTACTTGGGGTCCTATTTTTTCATGTCGCCTTTTGCCCCCCAAATAACTTTTGAGTACGGCCCTGCTTAGGACTACAAATACGATGTTGCAAAGATGAGTTTGTAAGGATATAAAAAACAAAAAAATGTCATATCTATTTTCCATGATTAAGTACTGTTAAATTTGCCGTTTTATCGTATTTATGGCCTTCTAAATTAAAAATATTTAGAAGTTAGATGTTAAGAAATGGCAAATTAAGTGTCATTGCACTCGGAATGTCATTTATTGTTTAAATAAGTAAAAATATACCGGGTGTCCCATTTAAAATAGAGAAGCCCAAAGAAAATAATATAGAACAAGATATAAGATCTTACCTAAAAGTTCGGTGCTGAGAGTTGACCCAAGTTAAAAAGTGTTCAATGTTTTTATTTCTTTATGTAGCAAAGTCCGTTATTTAAACTAAAAGCCAGATACATATTCAATATTACAAATTTATTTTATGTCGCTAAACATGGATTGACTCTATTGTTCTGTCTTAAACTAGAATAATAGCTTAAATTAATTCACTAATTTAAGGGTGCAGAGAGTGCACTTACACGCCTCTGGGTTTTGGGAGGTGTAAGAAAATGTATGAAAAAGTATATTTTTGGGGTAAAAATGAAGTTTTCTAAGCACTCTAAAGATATTTGCCCCCTGGCTTTGTAATATGTGCGCTGCGGGGTATATGGGAAAGTAGTTTTTGAAGGTGAGGACCTTTTTTTTGCACTTCAAATTTTGTTCATAGCTGTAAATGAAAATGTTTCAAGAAATGTCGGTTAATTAGGTGAGGACCTTTTTTCTTTTTTGCTCTTATTTTGGTCCTCCAACATTTTAAAGTTTTGCACCACCTCACACTTATATGTAATCTATGTACCAAATTTTATTTTAATATCTTGAAAAACTAAAAAGTTATTGGGGGTTTACTATACAGGGTGTCTGCTAATTAGTAGTACACAAAGTAACCACCGATTTCCTATTCTAAAACATTAAGATTTAACTAAAATTCTTATATCCAAAAGTTGATAATAAGGGAAGATACAGGGTGTCAAAGTGAAAAAAAAATTAAAAGATATCTCGGGGTGCAAATCGTTTAAAAGTCAAAAAACCAGGAAAACTTATTTTTGTGGTAGATAAATATAGGAAATGATCGAAGGAATAGCATAATTTCGATTTTTGAAAAAAAAAAATTTAAGAAAATTAACACTTTAAAGTGGCTTGAAAAATCGAAATTATCTTAAAAGAATTTGTAAAAATTTCAAGTCGATCGGTACAGCGTTTTGGATTTTTTTTCACCGACTAGGGAAAATACCACTTCGAGAAAAACACGTTTAAATTTTCAAGGCACCCAAAATTAGAGAGACTCGACTAATTATGACTTTTACGCAATACCAAAATATATTGAATTCTTAAAATTTAGCTAAAAGATTTATGTCATTAAGTAGTATACAATGACACTAAAATAAATTCAGAAACATTGTTTTCCAAAATTTATTAATAAAAGTAAAAAAATATATTCAATTCTATGTGACAAAAATTAAAGAGACTTATCCTAAATTAAATTTGTATTTTATACTAATGAAACTAAACTAATATTTCGTCCAGTACCCTTTGTTCTCAATCACTTTTTGACATCTATTTGGCATGGACCCAATGAGGTTGGAAATTACAGCCGGATCCATTGATTTCCAGGCATTTTCGATCTCTTCAAATAACTGAGCACGATTGCTGATATTTTTTGTTCGAATCTTTTTATCAATTATCTCCCCAGAGATTCTCAATGGGGTTCAAGTCTGAGACTGGGGTGGCCATTTTAAAACTTGAATTTTATTTGCCACAAACCATTCCTTCACAAGTTTAGCGGTATGTTTCGGGTCGTTATCGTGTTGGAACGTAAACCTTAGTGGCATTTCCCATTCGGCGTAAGGCAGCATTACATCTTCCAATATGGTACAATACTTAAATCGATCCATGGTACCCTCAATTTTGTGAATTGGACCCATTCCATAACCCGAAAAACAACCCCAAACCATTATATACCGTCTCCGTGCGTAACGGTACCAGAAACATATCTTGGATCAAGTCGCTTATTTGCTGGACGATGCACGAACTGCGCCCCATCACTTCCAAAAATATCAAACTTAGACTCGTCACTAAACAAAACCTTGTTCCAGTCCTTAGCGGTCAAGTGGCGGTGACGTGTTGCAAACATCATTCTAGCCATCACATTTTTTTTTTTTTGATAGATGGGGTTTTGAGCTGGTCTCTCTTTCCAGGAAGCCCCGCCTCCA
Organism: Listronotus bonariensis; assembly: GCA_014170235.1. Taxonomy (NCBI): domain Eukaryota; kingdom Metazoa; phylum Arthropoda; class Insecta; order Coleoptera; family Curculionidae; genus Listronotus; species Listronotus bonariensis. The sequence goes on from JACEGR010002855.1 coordinate 54,926, forward strand.
CTAATCGCCTCCTGAACAGTCCTAGATGGAAACTCTCCCGGAACCTCCAACTGAGCCAAAATTTGATTTGCGGGCAGCCGCCGGATTATTCTGACTTAAACGTTTAATTCTCCTGTCCAACTGTTTTGCAGTTTTTCTTTTCCGTGCCACCTCTTTTAAGATTAACAACCCTTCCTCGGAGCCGAAAATTTTGTATTGTTCTTGAAACCATTTGTTTATTTTAATAAGGATCCTAAGCATGGGAATCTCAAGCACTCATTGGAGATACAGCTTAGGTTAAATTAGGAAAAGTTGTAGTTCTTTAAAGCTCATTTACATGCCATTTAGAAACTTGAAAAAATTTTCATGGCCTGCTGAGATATTTGGCGTGCAAACGAAAATTTGACTATATCGATTTTATTTTTTCTGACTATTTGAAGGAATATAAAAAACGAATAACACTTTTCATTGGCACTTTTAAAGCTACTACATGATGGTATTTTTAGATTTATATTCCCGGACTTGTTCTCGTTTTTCACGAAACCATCATCAACTTTATTTTTATATGCCTCGAAAAAAAGTATTCCTGTATCTGATCCTTATTTTATTACAAATTCAATGATGTATCACATGTCATATTTTAATTTTTAGTTAAAAGAAAAATTGCATCTTTTTCTATTTTTTTAAGTTATTTTTAAGTAGGCCTTGCAAACAAATGCTTGACGTTAATACCTGTTACCGTATCTGTAACATAATTCTAATATCATTATAAAATAGTATTTGTCCTTATTACCCTGTTTGTCGAGTTGTTGTTTTTAGAGCAATTGTTCTTATTGTTACTGTTGTCTCTATTATTGTTTATTGGTGAATAGCTAATATCTTATTGTATTATTACGGTCGAATATGCAGGATGGCCATTATAGCCATGAAGATAAGTTTGACATGCTAACATGCTACATTTTGTGCTGCAAAAATAAATGAAGGTATCATTTCTGCAGTTAATGAATTATGGTAAATACATGGACCTGGTATTTTAGTTCCTAAAATTCCACACCACATATTAAACCCAAAACGTTCTTGAGTGTTCTCGATATTTTCTTAACACGCGGATTTTGTTGAGCCTAGTAATGCGTCATTGCGTATAAAGACAACAGTAACAATAAGAACAATTGCTCTAAAAACAACAACTTGACAAACAGGGTAATAACGACAAATACTATTTTATAATGATATTAAATTATGTTGCAGATACGGTAACAGGTATTAACGTCCAAGCATTTGTTTGCAAGGCCTACTTAAAAATAACTTTAAAAAAATAGAAAAAATGCAATTTTTCTTCTTTAACTAAAAATTAAAATATGACATGTGATACATCGTTGAATTTGTAATAAAAAATGGGATCAGATACAGGGTGTACTTTTTTTTTCGAGCCATATAAAAAAATAAAGTTGATGATGGTTTCTTGAAAACGAAACGTCGGGTATAAAATCTAAAAATACCATCATGTAGTAGCTAAAAAGTGCCAATAAAAAGTGTTATTAGTTTTTTATATCTCTTCAAATAAAGTCAGAAAAAAATAAAATCGATATAGTCAAATTTTCGTTTTTGCCAAATATCTCAGCAGGCCATGAAAATTTTTTCAAGTTTTTAAACGGCATGTAAATAAGCTTTAAAAACACAACTTTTCCTAATTTAACCTAAGCTGTATCTCCAATAGGTACTGAGATTCCCATGCTTAGGATCTTATCTTGGACACACTGTATATGAAGTAACTATCATATCTATCTATCTATTGTAACGGAATCTTTGAGCCTAATTTTTACCAACTTCCAGCGATTCAATTTCTTTGAAACTTGCACACGTATCAAGGACCGATGACAATGCAATAATTTAAAAACAGTATCCCGTTATCCTGATTAGGACCGCCAGGATAAATAAATTCCTTTACAGATCCTCTGTGTCTCTTGACAAAATGGCGAAGGAATTTTTTAGTGAATAAACTGGAGCATTTATTTTTAAAAACTAATTGATATATCGAACTAAAAAATGAAAATAAATAATAGTTTAAAAAAACTAAAAAACACGCTTTTATATGCAACCGAACTAAAAATTAGAAAATAATTTTTCATTACAAAGAGTTTGTCACTTCAGAATAAAAGCGTGGGGTGCTTAATATATTAAATGTTATAATTATTCTATTTGCAAATATCTATGAGGGAAAAGTTATGAAAAATAGTAAAATGCACCCCACGCTTTTTACTCTGGAAGTGACAAACTCTTTGTAATGAAAAATTATTTTCTAATTTTTAGTTCGGTTGCATATAAAAGCGTGTTTTTTTAGTTTTTTTAAACGTTGCCTGTACCGGCCACCAGTACCTACAGAGATTTGACATTCCCCGCTTGCCGCTTCGGCTTGGTATCATAGCCGAGGCTTTACTGTGATAAAAACTTCCTCTAAGCTTACTTATACACCCACTGTATAATACTTCATGCCTTATGACTTTGTGGCGTCTCATCGTAAAAAAAAACAAATATTTAGGAAAAAAAACATTTTGAAAGTCTGCGATGTTAGGTTGCTGTATTTTTATATTATTTTTAAGGTCCCCTAAATGTTTTAAGGTATTGTCAAAACTTACTATACCATCGGCCAGTAGACGTTGTATCAGACCCTCACACACGACACACTTCAGCTGCTGTAAATTAAAACCGCTTTAGTTCCCTCCTACCGTCCCGCCTTTTTGCGTAATTTGTCCCCCTTTTCCCCTCGCCTAGGCGCGGGATTTCGAATAGGCACCGCGCGACTTGGAACATGGGATCCAGTTTGTACGAATCGTATGTGAGGTCGCGCCACTGTCGCGGATTTACAAGAATAATAACAAGATCTCACTTTCCGTATAAACATGAACGATATATTTTTTTTCGTGTCGTGAATTAAATTAGGAAATTCGATATGGTTTGAGTTTATTGGACTTAAAATCAGGGTGCTTTACAAAACATATAATTTACTTTTTTAAAACTTTTTTTTCTTAAATACTAGGGTGCCAACATTAAGTTTATCTACAAAAAAGTTTTTGACATTTTTGTTGTGTGAAACTGAAGGAAATATTGTGCTGCATCTTAAGTTTAGGAGGTAAGTGAAGCAATTTAAAAATGGAAGAAAATGAAATATATATTTTTAGAAATCCACAGAATTATTATAATGGTATTTAATAAGCAGCTTTTTTACTGAATCTCGATCTTGTTGCATTGAAGATTAAAACTTTTAATTTATCAGTTACATTTTGTAGCGGATAAAATAGTCCTAACATAATGTCACCAAATAAACATTTGGTGGTGGAGGATGGGATATCTTTAAAAAATTAGAACAAATTAAAAACGTCAAACTTTTTTGAATTCATATCAGCAGATATTTGTTAACTGAGTACACCATACAACAATAAGACGTAAAATTAAAATTTCTTAATTTGCCACCTCAGTTTGGTTCGTTTTTGGAAGCGCCGCATTTCTTCCATACCTGATGACTCGCATTAAAAATTATTTTGTTTTTAACTTACCTACATAAGAATTAATTTAATTTACATTAGAGATTTGTGATTAAAAAAGGTAGTAATACATACATAACACAACGTCTCATTAAAAAATATTGTGTTTATTCGCCTAATGTAAATTCATTGATAGCCTGATAACTCCAAATTTATTTTAAATAACAATGACAGCGATGACACAGCTGAGATTATAGATTTTCTTATAACACCAGTGTTGTAGTACTGCAACACTAGTGTGATAGGCATTTTCATGAAAACAGTGTGCCATTTTACTAATTTCACATAGTAGGAAAAAGTGGATTTACTTACTTGGTGATCGGCTATAACTTATCACCTGGTGTATGCCAGTGATCCTCTGAAACCCAGGTGTCATGTTAGATCGGTGCGCCATTAGGGTACTACCAATTTTCTTAATGCTGCGCCTACCCCTTTGTGTCAAAAGTGATTATACTGGGTGCTATAAACAGCTATTTCCCAATCAAGCAGGGCCGTAGCTACCGCCGTATCAGCCCTATCGATGGTAGGGGGCCCCGGCCTACAGAGCCCCCAAACGGCTTAAAAAGTGAGCCCCTTTTTTGGTCTTCAAAAATTTTTAATAGGAACGAAAAAGCAATGCTGAAATAGGAAAAACAATGTTGGTTGGAAAGTGGGAACCTTTTTCTTTTGGTGTTCAATTTTTTTTGTTGGGCCCCCTAACTCATTGTAATACGGGGCCCTTTTCAACGCACGCTACGCCACTGCAATTAAGATATATTCATATAATAATAATAATAATAATAAATGTCTTTATTTCTGAATTTTCATATCTTACATAAACAAACAATAATACAAAGAAAAATATAATAAATTCAGAAAAGGCGGAGTCCAGATGAGGCATCCTGGAATGCCTTCCTGATCAAACTCAACCCTTTAAAATATTATAATTAAGTATAGTTAAAAACATAAACAAAAGGTAATGTAGGTACTACAATATTAAATAAAACAAACCATATCTAGAGTAATATTTCTACATAGGGTGTTTCCGAATTGCAATAAAAAATGAGATGTTTATACATCAGATAAGCTTATTTTATAAAAAAAGTATGTATCAACATAGACCAGGAGATGGATTGTTTTCATTATACAGAGTGTTACACTTTTAAAAAATATATTTCTTACGTCACGAGTAACACCTAGGTATACACGAATGTTTTGAACAAACAAAAATGACGCCACTGACTTTTGCAAAATTTTATGTTTTACTTAAATTAAGCAGGTTAAAAGACACCCTTCCCTCGCTAAGCTAGTCCATAACCGTGTTATTCAGCCGAAAAAATACAAGTCTATGTTAATTTAACCAAATACGTGTGTCTAATGTTAAGAAAAATAACAACAGTGACGACTTAACTTTAAACACCCTGTATTAACTAACTGATATCCCCAGAAAACAACATAATTAAAAAAGTATTCTTTTAATTAATATATTTACACTTACTTAAAAAGCTTTATTTTACTTGCAATGTGGGTACTTATGTATGTATGAATGCCTGTTTGGGTGGAATCTTGCAACTCAATTTTAAAGTATTTATCTTTAACCGATTAAGCTGAAATTTTGTATATACAGGTTTAGTTTGGATGCAGTCATCTAAATTAGGCTAAGAACAAATTCTAAAATGGTATGTATTATATGTCAAAGTTGTCACCAATTACTAATTATAATTATTATAATTGGTTGAACGCCTAAAATTGCTGAATGTATGGTTAGATATGTGACCAGTGCCGTATTAACCATTAGGCTGACTAGGCTACAGCCTAGGGCGCCATGAAAAAGTAGGCGCCAGACAGGGCAGTTTTTTTTAAAGTTTAGGTCGGGTGGGGATTTTTGGTGACTAATTCCTCTGTTAATAAGGGAATGACCTTTTTTTCATTATTTTATTTCGGGTGGTGAAGTAAGGCGACGCCTGGCACTCAAAATAGGCGCTACGGAGGAAAGGACCTTTTTTTTGCTCTTCAAAAATTTTTTTGGTGGAAAATAAAAATAGGCGCTCCGGGAATTCTAGCCTAGGGCGCCTTAAACTGTTAATACGGCCCTGTATGTTACGTCATTTTACTAGACTAGTTGTTTTTAATGCACTCCTGAAATATGAGTATCAAGTAAAAGGGTTTACCAAGAGTAACTCCAAAAATAAAGTCACGTCACTGTAAATAGAATATGGCGGACTTCTTAAGATAACGGACTAGTTATTTTTAATACATTCCCAAAATATGGGTATTAAATGGAAGTGTTTGCGGAGACTATCTCAAAAAATAAGGTGACGTCACTGTAATTCTAATTGGGTAAACTAATTGTTTTTATGCTTTCTAGAATATGGGTCTCAAATGAAAGGACTTGCTGAGAATACGGAATGTAAATTCCATTACTTTAATTCGTCTAATATTTTAATGAACTTTAAAAGTAACAAAATGCATTTTAAAACAAGTTTTTAATTAAAATGCACTTAAAAAATAGGATAAACCTTTCTCTTTTTAGACCTTCTATTAACATAAAAAACGTCTTTACACAATTTATATGATATAAAAGCTTGTCGCGAGATTTACCTGTGTAGGACAAATAAAGTAAATAACTTAATCTAATTGACTTAATTTTCAAACTGAGTAAAGACGAGTACTTAAATCTAGCGAAAAGCCTTTATGTATATTAATGTTAGAAAAGGGTAAAGTTTGTAACTCTGTTTCTTTGTTTGTCGCCGCTAATCTTTGAAACTACTGAACCGATCATAAAAATTCTTTAACAATCAGAAAGCTACACTATGCAGGAGTGTTATAGGCTATATTTTATTTTGATTAAGCAAAAGATATTACCGCCCAACGAAGTGGGCACGGGGCGGCTATTTTGGATAAACTATAACTTTGTAAGGGCTCATCTTCGGAAATACAAAACCGATCATAAAAACTCTTTCACAATTAGTAAGATACACTACTCAGGAGTGCCGTAGGCTATATGTTATGATGATTAAACAAAAATTTTAGAGAAAAATAATGACATATGTATATCAATTTATAGGTACTAATATAAAGAGGTTAAGTTTGTACACGTGTATAAGCCCTCGGTGGTCCAGTGGAAAAATGCTTGCCTGTTACGCGGGCCTTGGATTCAATTCTCTGCGATGCAAATTACTTTTTTTTATATAAAAATTAATAAAAAAGCAACGACTTTACTTATTGTTATAAGATTTTTTTCGATATTCATTTATACTTATATCTATAGTAATATTATAAAGAAGTAACGTTCGTAATTTTGATTGATAGTTTGTAGCCACTCATCTTCGGAAATACTGAACCGATCATAAAAATTATTTTACAATTGGAAAGCTACACTATTCAGAAGTGTTATCTATACTAATATTATAAAGAGGTAGACTAAAAACCAGTTACAAAGATGCCACAAGCCTCATACGAATATAGACGGAGTCAACTATTTATTTCTAAACGCGTCGTTAAAATAGTGTGCGAGCAACAAAAAGGGGAATAATTGAAAGTGAGACAGAACTGATGACCGCCTGGCTTTTTACTACTGATTTTTAAGTTTAAAGTTTGTAACATACATCAATTTTAGGCGAAGAACCAATTCTAAAACGGTATTTACCAATCGGTTATGTTGACGTTTAAACAATGTATTATATGTCAAAGTTGTCACCAATTATTACCGCGGTTATAATTGGTTGAACGCCTAAAATTGCTGTTTGTTTGTCACGGGTCGGCTAGTATCATGTAAATTGAGTTATGACAATGGCGTTATATAATTTTAATAGTAGGTTTTGAAAAGAATGGTTAATTTTATTCTTCTTAGTGCATTTCAATAAAAGCTTGTTTTTAAAATGAATTTTTACTTTTAATTTATTTTAGACAGGTTTCTTTCGAGACTGATAATAATTTTCTTTTATGTCTCCACAATATCCTAGTTGTAACTTCAGACAGTAAGGGCGTTTTTATTCAATGGGGGATGCTCAATTTGAAACATGCCAAAGGATAATGAGAGCAATAAGAGTAAGTGGCACACTTACGAGTGCGGCCGCAGGAGAAATCCTGCTGAATAAGAACTTTTTATTGGTTTGTCAGCGGAAAAAGTTTCTTTATCACCAACTTAAAATGAACCATTTTAATTTACGTTATATTTAAAATACCTGGATAAAATAGGGTATAATTCTTAACCTATATGCATAATCTTGGGAAATAATTGCTAAGGACAAATAATAAATATAATTTATAATAATTAAAAAATAGTAAAATATTTATAGTTCGGGAAAAAATTATTTTAAATAATAAAAACGTGAATTTTAAGAAAAAATAATGAAAAACAAAGTAGTTAACTATTTTCTGTTTCTAATCGTATAAAAATAAACTCCATACTATCCCCACTTATAGCAGGGTATTTATAAACATACCTACCCCTACTAAACAAAAACGAAAAAATCATTAATTCACAAATCCTTAAGTATTTAGAAAAACACCAAACAGGCAGTTTGGATTTCGCCACAAAAGATCTACAGCAGATCTGCTTCCCTTCGTATCACACTGCTGGAATAAGTCTCTTGAGTTTTTAGGTAAGTCCTAGATCATTGCGCTTATCCAAAGCTTTTGTTTGGGTCTGGCATGCCGCACTTCCTAATAAACTTCCCTCCTATGGTATTTCAATTAAACTCTGTATTTGGCTCTCGAGTTATCTATCTAATCGACGTGTATCAGTTATTGTGGATGGTCATTCTTCAAGCTTTCACCAAGTAAATGCTGGAGTGCCTCAGGGCTCAGTACTGTCACCAACATTGTTTTTCTTGCATATCAGCGACCTTCCCTCGTCCACAATTAATTCCATTCATAGTTTCCATGACGATAGTATCCTTCACTTCAGTTTTCAGGTTCCTAAACCCATCACTAACCCTGATTTGGAAAACAAACGCAGAGCGATGCAGATATCTCTTTCCGAAGATCATAATTTAATATTGGATTGGGGCGCCAAAAATCTCGTCCATTTTAATGCATCCAAAACACAATCATGTTCCTTGTCGCAAAAAGAGTCATCAAATACTCATCCTTTACTTATGAGCGGCCAAGTGTTACAAAGCAAAGACACCTTCAATCTTGTGGCCGTCACATTTTAAAGTAACCTTAACTGGCATAAACACATTGTATTTATAGCCACGGCAGCTTCAAAAAGCTTGAATTTCTCTTTCAAGCAAAAAGTATGTTTCCGCTTCTAATTTATACACTTTAGATGTGTCCCAAATCCGACCTCCCTTGGATTATTGTTCTCATATCTGGGGCATGGCGTTCCCCACAACCCTAAGCATTCTTGATTCCATTCAAAGGAAGAGCTAGTCGTCTCATTAATGATCCTTCACTTACAGAAAAGGCTTCCTTCTCTTGCCCATCGTCGGGCTGAGGGGGATTTATCACTTTTTTGTAGATACTCCCATGGTTTCTGCTCTGAAGAATTGTTCAGTATAATTCCTCCACTTACGGGTCCCAACAGAGAAACTCGTGGTGCCACGCGTAGGCATCCCTATACGGTCCAACTAGACAGGCCCCGAACTTGCCACTTTGTTCATTCTTTTATCCTTAGAGGTCTTTCTTTCTCCCCCAAATCTTCAAGTATTTAAGTCCCGTGTGAACAAACTCCTTCTTACCTCGCTTCAAGACACCCACGGTACGTTAGTATTTAGGTTTTAGCCTTTGTGGATTGTCCAAAGATAAAAAAATGAAACATCATTATAACTTGTTTATTGGTCTAGATTTCACTAAAAAAATCAGCTGATTATTTAAAAAGTACTGTCCTGTGTCGCGTCGCACCCGGCTCAAATATACAATATTTTTTTATATCAAAAAGTAGTTAAAGTAGCACCCTTTTTCCCTTTTACCCGATCTCCATAACTTGGCCCATTCAAAAGATAAAGGGGGGACTCTTTTAGGATTCTCCCTGTATATAATACCTCTAAAGGCGGTAGTAAGATATTTTTTTGATTTACACAGCCTTCTAAGCAAACAATTTTTCGAAAACTGTTTGTTTTATCACAAAACTGCAAAATACAAAATATTTGAATTTTTCTGTCGCCATTATGTCTGTGTAGCTTAACTTACAGTTCTTAACATTTCTTTGGATATTACATTTCAAAATAAGTGTTTACAAATGTACAAATTTAAATTTTCATTGTTTTATTTTAAAAAATAAAAACTACTTTTTTGTTTAAATGAATGAATTTGCATATTTAAGAGTTATTTTTATTTCTAAACATTTTTCCTTAATAATAATTATTGATATTCTTAAAAATTAGGGTACTTTCCTCTTGAACTAAACTCTTATTTTTTAAGATATCTCGTATACTACTGAAAAAAAATGAATATCTAATCATTGCTGTTTAGGTATTAGACCATGCAAAACTTTTTACAAAGAATAATTGTTTTTCGTAAAATTATATAATAATAAAATAGCTTCCCATGTATCCCACTGTATGTATAGAAACTTAGGTCACACACTGTATGTGTTATAGAAACGTTTTTTATAAACTTAGCGAAGAATGCATAAGTATCTCAAGCTGATTAAAATACCCAATGGTCACTTTGTTCTACCTGCGAATAAGTTCTAAGAAAAAGAAATAAAGCTAAAATATTTATTTATTTAATTTTTATTATTATTACTCGTGAAACCGACTTTCCCCGAAGCTATTGTCTTAAAAATCACTGCCGTATCTAACGTACCGCGAGCCGCGTGTCGAAAGTCGACCGTCGGCTCGTGGAACCCCGACGGAGTAATTAACGCTCGTCAGGGGGCCCTTTTCGTGCCCCTTTTTACGCTTGCTAATGATCCCGACGATAGGTCGTCCGTCCGATCATTTTTGATATTCGTTTGTCGGTCAGTCCGGGCTTTGTTTCGAAGCCATTAAGTTTGGGTGACAAAATTTCTTTTGTTATACATTTAGAGGTTTCGAATTGTTTTTGCAGACAAAAACAACAAACAAATTAAGCGTTTAGAATATAATAACAAATTTGAATAAAGCGATCTTTGTTACTTAAAATATAGAAAAGTCAGCGAAAAAGAAAAATAAATGTTTATGAAAGTCTGATGAAAAATCATAACAATAAGTAGTGTTATTTATTATACAAGGAAAAAGTTTCCGATTTTAGCTCGAGGTTGTGTTGTCTCTTGACGCGAAGCGAAGGAAGACAATAAATCCAGACCTAAAATCTAAATTTTTTCCAGGGTATATTAGACTAATTTTTGTGACAGGAAAAACGACGACTTAATGTTGAAAAAACATATCATTAAAATATATTAAAGTCGGAAAATTAATTATGTAAAATCTGAAGCTTTAAACTAGTGGCTGTTGTAAATGACAGTTAAGGTACTAGAACGTCAGGTTAAATTTGGCAATATACATACAGGCCGCCTGCAGGTCTGAGCCTGCAGATCACATAAATCCACCAATAGACTGGCGTGTATACCGGGGTATACACGGTCATGCAAACCTGAAACGCACTTGCATGATAGCAAATTTCAAATGAAGGTTTTGATACACACGATTCAGATGTACCTGTCCGTTCAGCGTCAGTTTTGGCAGCTGGTGGCGTGATCAACTTGAACATAAGCGTAATTCAGCGAAAAGATTTTTATTTTTTGTCAATGGATTCATTACTTTTAACTTTTCACTTTTCGCGCCACGAAAAATCAAACTCGGACATCGAGTCGCATGCCAAGCCAGATGTGGCAGTTTTTTAATACACACGGTCAAATTTGCGTGCAAGCTTTGGTTTTTTTGACAGATGTGACAGTTTTGCATGACCGTGTATACCCCAGTTATGAAGTAAAGACGAGAGTTCGAATCTGCAATTTTCAACTTTAAACCTGTTGGAATATTTTACATTATTTTCCAGCAAAATGACAGATTCTAGCAATAGCACATAGTTTAAGATCCAAATAGAAAGCGACCTGTAGCCATCTGTTTGCCGGATGTTCAAGGCTATATTAAAATTAAAAAAGTAATCTCCACATTTTTAATACACCCTGTATAATGGCATTTTTTTACTCTACTTGTACTAATACCAGAGGCGCATTTACATATTTGCCGCCCGTAGGCTATTTTATTTTCGCCGCTCCTTTCTTCTTCTTTTTTCCTTCAGAAATATTTTTGAAGAGCAAAAAAAAAAAAGGTCCTCACTTCCATTTCTTTCAATTCTAGGTACAAAATTGAATTTGAAATCCAACAAAATTATTCATAAGACATAATCTGCCGCCCCCTAAAAATGCCGCCATAGGCTTCAGCCTACTCAGCCTTTTGGTAAATGCGCGCCACTGACTAATACATCACAAATTTTTTTCTCCAATGTTATAAATAAAGCTATGGGATTTTCTTTTTATTTTAAATTTTAAAAAAATTATTACAATTTCCTGGTACATTCTGTATTATTTAAAAATACATATTTTATTAATTAACCTTTGCATGAATTAAACAAATGGGTTGCAACTTTACAGGGTGTTAATTTTTTTTTTTTAATTTAAATAGACGCTTAACTCGTTCATCGGCTGTAATTGCTTTCCCGATATTTGTATCTTCCTTTAATATTAATGGCTTTATCATCAAAAGTTTACTAAAGCACATATCATCCATTTTGTGTGTGAGATAGTAATTAAGATCATTTGTGGCGCTGGTCTTAACCTTTGTACTAATGTCATATGAGATAATGTATTGGGTTGCAACAACCAATTATTTACCCAAAAATATCTCTTTGCCTTTGTTATGAGCTCTTTTAGTAACAAAAGTACAAAAAGTGTTGCAAAAATTGTTTTTTCTTAACCTCTTTAAGAAACATTGTTCTATCGACAGTTCAGAAGTGACCAGAGTCAAATTTTCTTGCTAACCGTATTTGTGTCAGTGGTTCAATCCGTATTCGAAAATGACAATATAAATATGAAAATCAAGAAAATGTAGGTTTTCAAACCGTTAGGCGTTAGGTTATGACGGTTATGACTTTGATTTTTAGTTTACAAGAAATGACCAAAACAGTGTTTTTAATGAGTACGATGCATACGCCCGCCCGAACAGAGATAGGTATATTGTTTTTAAACCATTGTCCGGGATGTATTTAAAAACGGTTAAATACGCGACGTAGGTACATGACGTCGCCGTTTAACAAGAAAATGTAATGTTTTTAAAATGTTTTGAACCGTATTAACAACAAAAATTGGCTTAAATGCTTGTATGCGTGGAAAAAGCACAGTTTTCCTGCAGTTCGAAATATGCCAGTCCAAAAACTGAATTCCGCGCCTCTTCACTTGTTAGTGTGTGGCTTGAGACAGTTGAAACTATCAGTTCGGTTTGTACTAGGGCTGGCAAAAACCGAAAAAACGGTTTCGGTTAAAACCGGTTAACGTAATATTTAAAAACCGGTTTTTAAAACCGAAAAACCAAAAACGGTTTTCAAAACCGATACACCGAAATCGGTTTTAAAACCGAAAACCAAAAAACGGTCTTTAAAACCGAGAACCGAAAACGCTTCTCAAAGCCGAAAAAGGCTAAACCACAGTTAACAGAAAATCGGAAAGTAATTATTCTCTATTAATCGTTTTTGCGTTGATTACGGATTTGCCCATGAGCTGTGGTGTTAAGTGATAATCATTATTCATCCTAGAATATTCTTCAAAAGAAATTGGTTAAATATAAATAAGAATAAAAATATAACATCCCTGTTAATAAAATGCAAGATTATAAAAGGTGATGTAAAAATTCCATACATACATACATAATTAATTTATTCCTCTTTATTTAAAATTCGGTGTTTTTTTCTTGGTTTATTGGTTAATAAAAAAACAGAAAGGACAAGTGGTGATTTTTAAATTTTAATTTAGTGTATTATTATAGTAAGTTGTAGTTTTTAGTACATATTTGTTATATACGTCGTGCCACTAAGCAAGCTCGATTAGTCATCCTATCCGGAATGTTTTTGTCTAATTTTGACCTGCTAGTGTTCAACACACTGCAAGTAGCGAGCTGGCACGACGTATATTATAAGAAAAATTGTATTAAATCTGTCAACATGGGATTTCTGGATGACCGCAAATATAGTGCTGCCGACATGCTATTGACATTACCGATTTTAATCGCAAGAATCCCGATATATTAAAGTTTTGAATAATAATACCGTATACCATACCATAAATTTGTCCTTTTATTTCAAACAATTCTTACGAGAAACATTTTCTTCTAAAATGCGCCGTTTTCTGGTTATTTGCCTGTGTAAGGTTAAATGAACCACCCTGTATAATCTGTCAACCAATATCCGATTTTACAAAATGAACGGTGTTTCTTTTTTTTAGATATAAACCGCAATCAACCAAAAACCTAATAATTGATATTCGAAGAACCGCTTTTCGATTTTGGTCCGATTATCGAAAAAACCGGTATTCGAAAACCGATTATCCGAAAAACCGGTATTTAAAAACCGCTTTTTAAAACCGGTTAACCGATATTCGAAAACCGGTTTTTCAAAACCGGTTAACCGGTATTCGAAACCGGTTTTCGAATACCGGTTTTCGGTTTTGGTTGCCAGCCCTAGTTTGTACAGTTATAGAACTGCAGGCGTACTGTATGTGAATGGGTACCTTTAGATCTACGTTGCTATGCAAACCTGAAAATTGTTAAATATCTGTCAATGTAAGTTTGCGATTTGAATTAAAAATTTGGTATACCAGTTTACGATAAAGTTTTTAATGAAAATCAACTAAAACACCAACTGCGTCGTTAATGGAATGCCAAGTGAATTATTAAATGACAGCATTATGTTGGCATAATTTTAAATTCTTTATCTCAATACCCTTTGCTTTTATTTTAAAGAAAGATTGTATAAAAAGACGTTGTTATTTCTCATCATCAGCATCCTTTATCGCATGATTGCAAAACCCGATATTGATTTTAAATTTAAAGGGGTTCGACGTTTTTCAATTTGATCAAGAGTAAAAACGTGAGAATTGTTGCAGATCGCAATCTACACCTAGGTATTGGTTTTGTATACACTTTCCCTTTGTTTTAAACAAGGGGACTCTACCGATGTTTATTTTCTGCTGGTATGAATAATTGTAATAATCTTAGTTTATTTAATTTCCACTGTGTTCATAAATAATTTATTTAGACGATCTAGCTTTGTCCGTGTTATTGAAGAACGACCTTTATTTATACCTATTAACGCGGACTTAATGCCCTGAGGTAGACAGCTTTGCAATGATTTAAACATTACTATAACAATGATCATAACGAATAAATGGTAGTCAGGGGTGGTCATATCAACTTTTCGAGGGTGGGCCATATCATCATTTAATGTCCATATTTGCAATTAGGTGTGTTCAGGTAAAAAAAAATCGGTTACGAAGGATGTGGCATGAAAGGGGGCATGCCACCCCCCTTCTATGTCTGCTTCTGATGGTAGTTATTTTTAAAGTGCCAAACGAAACCACGCATTACTTTTATAGGCATCCTACATCCCATTTTTTTAATACACTAAATACATTTCGTAATTTAAATTACACCGGCACACACACAAAAAAAGTTTAATGTGCACCAGACGCGACCTATCTACGGGTATGTTTTTCGACCCTCTGAATCCGAATTTCAAGTCAGTTTCCGCCGTACGGGTCCCAATTTCGAGTAAATTGCAAACTAATTTAAAATTCGAATTCAGCGTGTCGAAAAACATGCCTGTAGATAGGTCGCGTCCGCTGTACAAAAAACTTATTTTTGTGCACCGGTGTACCGGAACATATACAGTGACCGTCAGAAATGTTGAACCATATGAAAAACTTTTTTATTTTTGATTTTTTTTTATACCTGATATAAAAATCTCTGCATACACCGAAAGTTACAAAACACTTTTCAAAATTTAAATAATCCATATCGTATACGAGGTAGGTGCAATATTTTTTAAAATAAGAGAAAAATATTATTTGAAAAACTTCTTTAAAATTTAAAAGTTATGGCCTATTTTAAAAGCAGAGCCTCCTATTAAAAAACGTATAAAAATACTTACTTTTCTAATTTATTCCGTATAGAGATTAGATCGAATTAAATTAACTGCCGAGGAATCTTGGTTCTTGGGTTTGGACCGCGTCAAATTAAAATCGTTTACCGACGTTTCGCCATCGATTGCACGAGGCATCTTCAGGGATCTGTACTCTGCGAGAATGGAACACTGAAAAAATTCAGATTCAGAAATTCAGATTCCTCAGTTGACCAAGGCCGTGAAAGCTTCCGTTCTATGTTAAATTAACTGCCATAAATTATCCTTATTGCCCTTAAATTTCGAAAAAAATGTAAGTTTTGTTATTCTTTAAGCATTTAAGTACATTTGGATCACCTTAAAAACAAAAGTGAATTTTTGCTTTTTTTGGTTTAATAAGGCTTAAATTTAAAGGCCCCTCTAAATTAATGTTTCATATTATTTTTGCTGTATAAAAAACGTCTTTATTTTTTAAAAATATTAATTTATTTGTATGGTTTTTTTATTGCAATGTTTAAAAAATTTAACTTTTTGGGATTATGGTATAAAAAAAGGTCATAAAAGTTTTTAAAATTATTTTGGGATTAATATAAATAAGAAATAAAGATATAAAAAGACATTTAAAAATGTGAAAACGTTTTTAATGCGGCAAAAATGATGTAGAACATTAATCTAAAGGAGCCTTAAAATTTTAGCTTTATTGAACCACAAAAAAGCAAAAATTTACTTTTGTTTTTGAAGTGATCTAAATGCTAGAAATAATGAAGATTTGACTTTTTTTTTATTTAAGGGCAACTAGGATTATTTACGGCAGTTATTTTAGATTTTTATTAGGTATATTTTTTTTTAAAGAAATTAAAAATAAAAAAGTTTTCCATTTGGTTCAACATTTCTGGCGGTCACTGTATGTATAAAAAAGTTTTCTGTACACCGGATGCGACCTAGGAGCATGTTTTTTGACCAGCTAAATCCAAATTTCAAATTAGTTTATGCCCTACACCTTCCAATTTTGAGTAAATTGCAGAAAACCGTAAGAAATAACGAAAAATGTTCACACATTTTTTACTGTATTGCAACCTACTTCAGGGCATTAATTCCGCGCTAACAGATAAAAAAGATTTTATATCCAGTGCCGTATTAACCATTAGGGTACGCCATGAAAAAATAGGCGCTAGACAGGGGAGAAATAGGCCCTAGAACGGAGTTTTTAAAAAAGTTTAGGTTGGGTGGGGATTTTTGGTGACTAATTTCTCTGTGAATAAGGTGCTTTGGGATGAAATAGGCGCCAAAAGGAGGGTCATCAAATGTTATTTCCGGGGATGAAGTAAGGCGCCTAGCACTCAAAATATGCGCTACGGAGGAAAGGACGTTTTTTGCTCTTCAAACATTTTTTTGGTGAAAAATAGGCGCTCCGGGAATTCTAGCCTATAGGGCGCCTCAAACAGTTAATACGGCCCTGTTTATACCGAAACACTGCTATTTTATTTTTTTTTAAATACTACAATAAAATACCCTTCTAATGGCATAGCACAACATATGCATCAATTTTAGGCGAAGAACCAATTCTAAAACGGTATTTACCAATTGGTTATGTTGACGTTTAAACAATGTATTATACGTCAAAGTTGTCACCAATTATTACCGCGGTTATAATTGGTTGAACGCCTAAAATTGATGATGGTTAATTTTCAAGAAGACCACGGTAGATCATTTATTTGACGTCCGAATCACGGATTTGGTAACAATCGGTGTAAAAATACAAAAGAACAATTATGATTATTATTTATATGAGCCGATTTAAGGACAGGTCATGCGAAAACTCCCAATATAATTTTATTCGTTTCTCGTTGAAATACTGCCAGTTAGTCATTTCAGTAAGCTTACGTGTCTCCCCACCGCTGATGTTACACGAGGCGAGGCTTCGACCGACGCATTTAAAGTGTAAACTGGAAAATGACAAGCCTGCCGCCAAGCCTGCCGCAAAAGCGGTACGAAAATTTTAGCATGCCATGGTTTCTCTTATCCGTAGGTATGTTACTTTATGTTTATATGATATACCACTAAAAACTAGTTTTTATTTATCTTTAATTCTGGGAGGTCCGTCGGGAAACAGCTTTCTGTTTGGCATTATGGTCTGATCCTCTATATATAAACCTTTCCAGATGGTACTTTCTTAAATGTTTTTTGTTTTTCTTATGGCAAAATCATTAATTTAAATCCATCGACAGGAACAAGAGATTACGTCGATACTTGAGGATTAGTCTGTAATCCTCTAAATCTTTGTGAATGTTTGCTTGCGACGGAAGGTTGCGCTTATTTATGATGATCTTTTATAAAGGTTTATTTTGATTATTTTAGGGGTATGTTACTCAAATTTTTGTATTTATTTGTAATTTATAAATAAAAACAGGATATTCAGCCAGTGGCGTAACTAGGTCGGCAGGGTCTTTGGGGCATCATGTCATAAAAACAACTTTATTTAAACATTTTTATAAACTGACAACCCCAAAATATTTTGAGAGCAAAAAACAAGTATTTACCTTCATTCTTCACCGCATTTGTTTTCCGTATTTCAGTACTAAGCCCGGGGCCCCTCATAACGCCAAGGACCCCGGGGCACTGCCCGCCTCGCCCCATAGTACCTACGCCTCTGTATTCAGCTGATACCATCAAGTTAAGGTAATAGTTCCTGGGACAAGTAATAAAATTGACTTCATGGAAATTCTTATGGAAGCGGCGCTTTAACCCCAAGAACTCTTTAACCCAGCGTTTCAATGTCAAATGTTTCGGGTGTCAGACAGGGCGAAACCGTTACTTTTTTGTCGGACAAGTTTACCACAATGTTTTACATGCAATTTTTAAACGTTCGTAAGGGTTACAGTCAAACAAAA
Organism: Listronotus bonariensis; assembly: GCA_014170235.1. Classification (NCBI taxonomy): domain Eukaryota; kingdom Metazoa; phylum Arthropoda; class Insecta; order Coleoptera; family Curculionidae; genus Listronotus; species Listronotus bonariensis. The sequence continues at coordinate 73,359 of JACEGR010002855.1, forward strand.
TCCGCAAACATGGTTTTTCGGCCTTATTTTTATGACTGTTACCATAACCATATTTGTCAAAATGTTTAAAAATTGCAGGTTAACATTGTGGTACACTTGTTTAACAAAAAGTGACGCGTTCGCCCAGTCCCACACCAGAAACATTTGACTATTGACAGGCTGGGTTAAAACGCCGCTTCCATATATAGCGGTATGAATATTCGAAGAACAAATTTTTCTGTGAATAAGCGCGAAAAGAAGGGAATGTCTTTTTTTTGTAAATAAGGACCTTTTTTATTTTTTTATTATGTTTTTTTGCTCTTCAAATTTACAAAATAGGCGCTCCGGGAATTCCAGCCTAGGGCGCCTCATACAGTTAATACGGCCCTGGTGGTAGAGTCGTCAAAAGGAACCTCCCTAAAACGGTTTTAAAAGTGTTTTTATTATTTTATTGCTTGCCCAGGGACTTATAATACAGATTTGTTTTAGCACAGATAGACATACGACACGCGAACAGATTCCGCTTCCAATAGCGAAAATTTGGCCTATCGAACGCCCGCTAGCTCGCGTGAATGTAGTTCTATGCTTAGTTGCATACGTTCAATGAGCCATTCAAAGTTGACCAATTAGAACACGTTCGACAATTCCAAATGCATTTTGAAGGTAAGTATATGACCTAAGGTTTACTCGAGCTAACCGACAGTCAATTTTGTCAAAGTTGTCCCATACAGGAAAATCGGCCAATTTGTTTTTGTATAATAACGGAATTTCAGAACCACGATAACTTTAGTTGGTTTAAAGTTATTCGCGAACAAAATGGGTCAAAAGATATTGGGACATCCTGTAGATAATTTAAATTGTGGCATATTAGTTTGATTGTTGTCAAAATTTTCTCAGACAGGCGCACTTTTATTTCTCATACCTCAATAGTAAATACAAATTAAATAGTCGTCTAAAAGGTCATGTTTTGTTCTTACTATACATATGTCATTTGCTTCTAGAAACCATTAAAGATTTTTATGTCTAATAACAATAATGAACTTTAATATTATTTTTATTTTATCTCATTATTATAGTATAAATCCAACTTAAAACGCTTAAGAAATAGACAGGCGCGAAGTGTGTACCTAAAACACTTTAAGACATTTTAAACTATGTTGGTGGTCCTTGCATAAAGATCTAGTAAATTTGTCTTTGGGATGTAAATGAAATCTGACACTTCTCGATAATAAAGGGGGTTGGACGTGGGTACTAATTTCACGGATCATTATTTAAAATAATAATTAGGATAGTGTGATCATTTGTCATTTTATGCTAATTCTAAAAGTATTTTATTACCTAAAAGCATTTTCCTTTGAAACAAATTTTAGAAAAGATAATAATAATAAAAACTACAATAACACAATAAAATTAAAATATTTTAAAATATATGTTAACTATTAAATGTTATTTCATGTCCCACACCCCCGCTGTGAACCAAGCTCGGGACCAAGTCAATACAAGTTACCTATTTGAGCGTTAAATTTTTTTATTATAACTGATTAAAATAATTTCTGGTTTAAAAAATGTTAGTAAATCACTGTTCTTCTTTGCCAAAAATATCAATTTACAATTTCGTAAAAATTCTATTCCTGATGTAACATAAAAAGTTATGAAAACAATACAAATGGACCCATATTAGGAAAAATATTTTTAAACAAAATATTATTTGTCTCTTTTCTCCAGAATAAAAGTAAATAGTTTATTTAACATTTTAAGAAAATTAAAAACTTTTATTCATTATGAAGAACTATTCTGCTCTTACACAATATAATAAAAGTTATTATTACTTTAAAAGAAATAAAATAATGAAATATTCAATATTAAGTTACTTACAATACAAAGGTTTCAATTTATAAACAAAGGTTCATTGGCACTCAACAAGTTTATAAGTAAATTTTTAGGTAAACTGTTTACCACATTTTTGGTAAACCATTTACTACATTTTTAGAGGCAACCATTGGCCCAGTTCTCGTCTGGCGCCTTGTTAAGATTTTATTTTATTGCATTAAAATGATTTCAACTGAGTGCATTGAAACCTTTGTTATATTTTAAGTAACTTAATATTAAATATTTCATTTTTTTTTCTTTAAAGTAATAATAACTTTTATTATATTGTGTAAAAGCGTAAAAGCAGAATAGTTCTTCATAATATATAAAAGTTTTAATTTTCTTAAAATGTTAAATAAACTTTTAAATTTTATTCTGGAGAAAAGCCAAATAATATTTTGTCTAAATTTAATCTCCCAGAAAACAAATAAAACATAAAAATATTTTTATAATTACCAATTATTAAAAGATCAAATTAACATTATCTAATCAATAAAAAGGACTCGAAAGCAGGCCCTCCCGTTAAAGACGATCCAATTTACTATACAGACGGCTCCAAAACACACCGAGTTATATATTGGGACAAACCAAGGATCAAAATCAACTTGGGTCTCGGACAACACCTTACATTGTTCTAAGCGAACATTGCAGCCATAGAACAATGTGCTAGGGAAATCATCAGAAGGAGCTATGAGGCAGCCATCAGGGCAATCAGTTCATGCAAAATCAGCCTCTAAGCTGGTGCGGGACTGCGTAGTTGCCCTGGAAGAGGTGGGTGTTCCCACCAGGACAACGAGGGCCACCAGGGAATAAGTAAGCTAATAAACTGGCAAAGGACGGTGCTGGCATGGCAATGGTAAGTCCCGGGCCCTACTGTGATATTCCGTATCAGGTAATCAGGTAAGGTCATCTATCGGATGATGGATCATAAGGGTAATCTCAAAACTTGTGGATAAGAACACCAGGACAGATTCAACGAAAAAAATCATTAAGGCATACTCAATTAACAGGTCATTACAGACTGAATAAACATCAGGAAACAATAGACCTGGCAAAAGAAAACCTATGCAGATTCTGCTGGGAAAAAGAAGAAACCGAAGGACACTTATGGTGCTATTGTGAGGCCCTTTGTCGTCTGTGGTTTGCGAGGCTGGGTGAGGAAAAACGTAAAGCGGCAACATTTACCAAGGAGCCAGTTTCAAGCTGTGAACTCTGGTTAAAAGACCGGCTTGTATAGCGTGCTCTAACACATGGATGGAGCAACAATAAACCTAAGCAGGTTGCACTAAGAGAGGATGTACAATCCAGTTTCAAGGTAGTCTAATTTAATCGTAATCACATTACGTTCCAATATCCCCTGCAAACGCTTATTCGGTTGTAACTTTTCGATGGAAATTGCCAAATACCAACAAAATCATCTTTAAATAAAATAAAACAAAAGCACACGTTAATAAAAACAAAAACAATTGGTAACGAAAATACTTGGAAAACCAATACGTCATAAATAAGATATTTGACATTGACCTAACTCGTAAAAGCTTCTAATTTTTAAACAAATAAATATAAATCAAGACCAATAGCGACAGAGCCACGGACCATTTAATTAGTGTAGATTTTAGTTTTTACAGGGTGTCCCAACTCTAGTTATATACACCAAATATATACGTCTATGTACCTTCAAGATCCAAAAGAAAATTAAAATAAAAATGTTTATTTTGATGCCCTTAATTTATTGACAATAATAAGGTTTTCTTAAATGGAAGACCCCGTATATTTTTACAAATTTTGTTTCTTTATTGAATTCTACATTAAAAATGTATAATATACGTTAATTATTGCTGCTTTCTGAGATATCATCAGTATGTTTGATATAGTCATTAACGGTTAAAAATGAAGAAAGAAAATAACATTTTGGTTCTTATTATTTTTAAATAATTCTGTCATTTTCAGAGTGACAAATGATAAAATGTAATTAATTACCTTTTATTGTAAGAACTACTTATAGAAAGGACAGCAATTTAGCTTATTTTAGATACATGATCTGTCCTGAAAACCAGCAATACGATAATGATTGCTGGTTTTTAGGTTAATTAAGTAAATATGTATCTAAAATAAATGAAATTGCTGCCTTACCTTACCACTTTGACTGTGACCCAATTATTGACGTAATAACATCTTATAATTCGATGGAGCCGGCTGCACGCACAAAAACATGACTCATGCGGCGTTCCATTTAAAGCTTGAGGTGCAAGCGAGAGCGCGGAAGAGGCACAATCGGCCTCCAGCGTTCGGCAGCGTTCGACATCTGTTTCCCGTCGTAGGATAGCTGCTATACAATAATACATTTACATGTTTTCGTCAAGTAGGAAGTGCAGTGAAAAGTGAATATGGGGTAAATTGTTTAATTTTCTTTGAAAAATGCAACCATTTCATCAGTATTTTCTTATGACGTTGTTACGTTCAACTATCATCAGTAAACCGACTTTGCAGACAACTGATTAAAAAAAAATTAAATAAATAAAAACCAAGATAATATCGTTGTATGAGAAGGTAGCTTCATACAACGATATTATGTTTGTTGATATCTCAAAAACGAGCAGTAATTGGTACATGGTATATTAAACATTTTTGATGTAGAATTTAATAAAGAGTCAAACGATAAAATAAACAGGGTGTTTTATTTAAAAACCCTATTTTTCGTAGTGCACAATTAATTTTGTGATCAGTTACGTGCCAAAAATATTGTGTGGATTTCCATTAATGGCGCGCATGCTATTGGTTTACTATCCCTGAACTAGCTTATTATTTTAAATATAACTTACAATTCTTAGGAGGTTAAAGCCAAAGCAAAATTTAATTAAACTTACAGACCAATTTAAGTAAGTTTAGACGGTGGGTTGTGTAGTTCGTAAATCACCATGCATATGTATTCTATATAGCGCAAGAACAAAAGGTCAAGACAGAAATACCTCCAGACTTGACCCCTATAGAAAATTGAAATCCGATATGGCAGCCCATTACTTTGACGCTTACAACTACGCTTTTGTTACAGTAGAAATAAAAGGCAAACTTTATAGTAGTTATTGGTATATTGAAATCGTCGTATTTATAAAACAAAAATACCTTGAGGCTAATATTACAGGGTGTTTTAAATTTCAAAAACCTTACAGTCATCTCAGGAGCTGAAACTTTTATTAATAGCCTGGTATGCAAAACTATGAATTTTGTGTCTTGCAGTAGGTATATGTTTTCATACAAAAAAATACTAGCTATTTATTTTGTGGTGGTGGCTTATCTGGAACATCGTGGTATGTAGCAGACGAGTTAGAATTCCTAAGAGTTAAATATGAACATTTCTGCCAACAAAGTGTTTCTGTAAGTGATATTGGTAAAGTAAATTTTTTCTAGAATTTTGCCTTCTACAAGTATTTACGCGACCTTAGAGTATGAAATGTAAGTCCATATCTGATAATGACACAGAATACTTTATACAAGACGGTACCGGTGATTTCCTATGTATTTTTATGAAAAAAGTTTCTATAAACATACATATGTTCGGACTTGCTTCAAAACTGAGATAAATGGTGTTTTTTTTTGTAAAGTCGGTATTCTTTTAATATCTTTAAAAACTTTAATCCGATTTTGATGAAATTTGGTACAATTATTAAATGTAATGGGGCGCTTGTAAGAATTTACCTTGCTGAAGATTACTGGGTCCAGTGGCCTCTTAGTGGTCACCACAGCCAATATTACTGAGAAAAAAGTACCTCACTGACTGTTAACGAAGTTTTTATATTTTTTCTAATTAAGCAATTAAAAAGCTACTTTTTGGTATCCTGTATTTTTTGTATCTCAGCTGATTTTCGATAGAAAAAAATTAAAGTTACTTTGAATTTCTTCTAAAAGTACCCATAGGCCACAGACAACATGATATGAAATAAAAACAAAATAAAAATAAACAATAATTTTCCTTAAATTAAATGACCGGTTATATATTTAATATTTAATTTTTGGATTTTATTCTACTATGCTGTTTATAAATACTTTTTAGAATGACATAATGTGGCTAGTTTTTTCGACATTCGAAGAAAATACACTAAAGACTAAAAAGTTACATTTTAAATTGCTTAATCAGAAAAAAAATGACAACTTTTAATAAAACTGAGTGACGTACTTTTTTCTTAATATCATTGGCTACGGTGCCAACTGAGACGTTACTAGACTCAATAATTCTAATTTAGGTAGTACTAAGCGCCAAAGTACACTTAATAAGTGCACCAAATTTTTATATACATCGGGTGGAGTTTTTTTATATATATTTAAAAATACCTAGTTAAAAAAAAACTTTTGCGCCCTGTATCTCAGAAGTTGCTGAAATCCAGGCATCTTTTATAGGAAACTTTTTTCAGCAAAAGACGTAAACCGGGGCATACATCGGTCATATAAACCTGAAAACGCACTTGCAGCCGAAAGCAAATGTCAAATAAAGCTTTTAATACACACGATTCAGATGTGACCCGTCGACTCAGCGTCAGTTTTGGGCAGCTAGGGGTGTGATCAACTTGAACATAAGCGTAATTCAGCGAAAACATTTTTTTTATTTTTGTCAATGTATTACACTCAATTTTAATCTCTTCCGAAAAGCATGAATAATCTTGGTACATATCTATAAAATCACGCAATACATCTTCCTGGCGCCAAAAAGCCATTTCAGTGAACTTAAAACCAACAATATTACCCCGTAAACGACGTTTCTAAACTGAAACGGTAACTGACATGCCCTACACATGTACAAGTTTGCACGACGCGCGTCCCGACGCGCGTCCCGAAAAATCAAACTCTGACATCAAGTCGCATCCCAAGCCAGATGTGGCAGCTTTTTACACACGTCAAATTTGCGCGCGAGCTTTATTGGTTTTTTTTTTGACAGATGTGATAGTTTTGCATGACCGTGTATACCTTCCTGGTTAAGAAATCACCCCTTCAAGTTTCGTAACGTAATTAGGAAACAACCCCGTACATTACGGTATTATTTGGTATGAAGATTTCAAGGATAATCTGAAACCAGAACCAACGCGGTTCCTTCTTGACTCTATCAAGTAGCCCAAAAAATATATATCTGCTTGTAAATTGTTCCTATTATACATTCTTTTTGGTAAAACTTTTAAAAATATTTATAACATTTTTGACATACTTTTTACATAAATATTTTACAATGATCAGATTATTTAACAATTGCACCTGCAGCTTAAATATAGAGATGATTTAATTTCAACGAAAAAAAACTTACAAGTGCTAAATATGCTGACGTTTCCACGACATAAATAAAGATTAAAATTATCCCATAAAAATTGTTGCTTAATAAGTGGTTTATATTAAAACATTTATAACAAAGCTGTTTACGAAGTGTAAATCTGTGTGAACTACAAAATACAGGGTGTCAAAATAACATTCTTTTAATTATTTCTACATGTACCTACTCGATAATACAGCGTGTTTTCGGGAGTTCTTACCAAATGAGAAACTTTTTATTATTAACTTTACGAAAAAGTGTCTCTTTATCAAAAGTCCTGTTTGATGAGAAAATACATTTTCACAAAAATATTTGGAGGTTGGATGTACAGGATGGCTTAAAAATGACTTGTTTCTAAATTAAAATAAGGGTTATTTCTGAGTTGGGACGTATTCGAATACTCAGTATTCTGAATAGTATTCAGAATACATTTTGCCGGTATTCGAATGCATTTGTGTGTTTGGTATTCGATATTCGGTAGAATACTATTTTGCTCTGTATTCGGGATGTATTCGAATACTTTAGAAGTATTCGAAGAATATTTTTGAGTATTCGAATACCGGCGTTTCGAGTATTTGAATACCGAAAAGTGTAAGCAGTATCCGAATACTAAAATTGTCATGATTTGAATAAGAAAAGGGAAGCAAATTAAGCAAAATAGGAATAAATAAGAGGGTAAGGATCTTTTTTTTTTGGTCTTCAATTTTTCATACGTTTTGTTTAGTAGTATTCGAATCTTTTCATTTCCAGTATTCGTATACCTATTCCGGGTATTCATGTATTTGAATTCTTATTTCTTCCAAGTATTCGAATACTTTCTTTTTCCGGTATTAGTATTCGTATTCGAATACCGATTTTCAGTATTCTGCCTAACTCTGGGTTATTTCCTAACTTCGGTACCAAACTTTAAAGGGTGATCTCTTATGTCATTTTATAAAGAAAAGTTCTTATAAATATATGTCCGGAGTTGCTTCGTTTCTGAGATACAGGGCGTTTATAATTTTTTAAAATATATATTTTTTAATATCTTAAAACGAAGCCAGATACAAAAAATGTACTACACTAAAAAGTTATATTTTTAGTTACTTTAAAGGAAAAAATATAAAAACTACATAAAAAGCCAGTGGCGTACGTTTTTGTCTCACTTGCTTTTAGGCTGTTTTTATATTTTTTTCCTATAAAGCAACTAAAGATATATCTTTTGAGTGTAGGTCCTTTTTTTTGTATCTGGCTTTGCATTTAAGTTATTAAAAAAAAGATTTTTAAAAATTATAAACGCCCTGTATCTCAGAAACGAAACAACTCCGGACATATGTTTATAGGAACGTTTCTTCATAAAAGGACATACGAAATCGCCCTTTAAAGTTTGGTCCCGTAGTTAGGGAATAACCCTTATTTTAATTTGTAGACAAGTCATTTTTAAGCCACCCTGTACATCTAACCTTCAAATATTTTTGTGGGAATGTATTTTCTTATCGAGAAGGACTTTTTATGAAGAGATACTTTTTTGCGTAAAGTTAATAATTAAAAAGTTTCACATTTGGTAAGAACTTCCGAATATTATAGAAACATAAAGGGTCTGGCGGTTGTGTGAAGTCTAATTTTTTTATAAATAGAGCATTATTTGTCTCTGAAATATGTGTTCCTTCCTCCCTCCAAAATCAAAATAATTTTATTCTGGTTGGTTTTGTAGGTGAAGACCACATTTTTTGCCCTTATTGCGCCCCCTCCCCCCACCCACCAAACCCTTTTCTGCGTACGGCCCTCACTTAGGAAAAACATTATCTAACGAACAAACTTAATTTTTTTGATTAAACATGATCCATGACCGACATTATTTGCACACAATATTTTTCTAATGTTATAATTTAATATATTATTGACATTAATAAATAAATTTTACTTTGCTCTCGTACATTTTTAAGCACGAATTAACCATTTTGCCCCTGTATATTGTGTTTTATTACAATCGTAACAATATAGTTACGTTCAATACACGCACACCTTTAACGTCTGTAAAAACGTAAAAATAACAAACCCAATATCTTCTTTCTTAAAGAGGAAGACCTAGACATTTTCTAGACAGAGACTTTCATCGTAAAAATAACAAAATGGAAGTAAGAAAAATAACAATATGACCGAAGGTGTAACAAGTAAATATGAGAGTAAACAAGCTATGTAATTGAAGATAATGTTGGGTAAATAAAATAAACAAACACTGTCTGAGGTTGTTTAAAGTAAAAATAAGCTTTGTTTGATAAGTATGGTGTCCCAAGATTCGTAAACCTCCAGTTACACCTGGTATGAAAATATTTAAGCCGCAGTTATAATGGGACTTTTTAAAATCCTGGGCATTTTTTCTTAAAGAGACTACAGTATTTTTTGAATTTGAAGATTTAACCCTATATACAGTGTGTCCAAGATAAGGATCCTAAGCATGGGAATTTCAGTACCTATTGGAGATACAGCTTAGGTTAAATTAGGAAAAAGTTGTGTTTTTCTAAAGCTAATTTACATGCCGTTTAAAAACTTTAAAAAATTTCATGGCCTGCTGAGATATTTGGCAAAAACGAAAATGTGACTATATCGATTTTATTTTTTTCCGACTTTATTTGAAGAGATATAAAAAAACTAATAACACTTTTTCATTGGCACTTTTTAGCTACTACATGATGGTATTTTAAGATTTTATACCCGACGTTTCGTTTTCAAGAAACCATCATCAACTTTATTTTTTATATGGCTCGAAAAAAGTACACCCTGTATCTGATCCCATTTTTTATTACAAACTCAACGATGTATCACATGTCATATTTTAATTTTTAGTTAAAAGAAAAATTGCATTTTTTCTATTTTTTAAAGTTATTTTTAAGTAGGCCTTGCAAACAAATGCTTGGACGTTAATACCTGTTACCGTATCTGCAACATAATTAATTATTATTATAAAATAGTATTCGTCGTTATTACTCTGTTTGTCAAGTTGTTGTTTTTAGAGCAATTGTTCTTATTGTTACTGTTGTCTTTATACGCAATACGCATTACTAGGCTCAACAAAATCCGCGTGTTAAGAAAATATCGACCCATCAAGAACGTTTTGGGTTTAATATGTGGTGTGGAATTTTAGGAACTAAAATACCAGGTCCATGTATTTACCATAATTCATTAACTGCAGAAATAATACCTTCATTTATTTTTGCAGCACAAAATGTAGCATATTAGCATGTCAAACTTATCTTCATGGCTATAATGGCCATCCTGCATATTCGCCCGTAATAATACAATAAGATATTAGCTATTCACCAATAAACAATAATAGGGACAACAGTAACAATATAAGAACAATTGCTTTAAAAACAACAACTCGACAAGCAGGGTAATAAGGAAAAATAATATTTTATAATGATATTAAATTATGTTACAGATACGGTAACAGGTATTAACGTCCAAGCATTTGTTTGCAAGGCCTACTTAAAAATAACTTAAAAAAATAGAAAAAATGCAATTTTTCTTTTAACTAAAAATTGAAATATGACACTGTGATACATCGTTGAATACCTATATATATATATATATATATATATATATATATATATATATATATATATATATATATATATATATATATATATATATATATATATATATATATATATGTGTATGGTACATTTTTTTCGAGCCATATAAGAAAATAAAGTTGATGATGGTTTCTTGAAAACGAAACGTCGGGTATAAAATCTAAAAATACCAATATGTAGTAGCTAAAAAGTGCCAATAAAAAAGTGTTATTAGTTTTTATATCTCATCAAATAAAGTGAGAAAAAAATAAAATCGATATAGTCAAATTTCTGTTTTTGCCAAATATCTCAGCAGGCCATAAAAATTTTTCAAGTTTTTAAACGGCATGTAAATAAGCTTTTAAAAACACAACTTTTCCCTAATTTAACCTAAGCTCCAATGGGTACTGAGACACCCATGCTTAGAATCCTTATCTTGGACAAACTGTATACCTCATAACAAGAAAATGTTAGAATGTAGAAAGGAGTTTAACAAAAATATAAAATATTAACTTTTTATCGTCACTCTTTGTGAGCAACCCTGTATACATCAAAATATTTTTAAAATGTAAAGTTTATGCCTATGTTGCCCCTGTTTTATGGATAACGGGATAACAAGTAAATGAGCTTTGTCAGACTTCCTGGCTCACCCAGTTTAAATAATAAAAATAGGTAAATTATTTGAAATTACAGTACTTTCTCTTTATTACACATTTTACTAAGTAAGAAAAATTGTTTAAGAAACCAAGTCAAGATAAGAAGTTTTTTATTTCTTAAAAAACAAATACACTTTTTAAATATAATACCACAAATTATCAGAATATAATACCACAAAATAGGCATAAGGTGTGTTTGGCATAGTGAAAAGTGTACTGTAGTGGATTGTAGTGGAGGACTAAAAATTGGAAACAAGTTAAAAAAAGTTTTACAAAAGTGTTAATGCCTAACTGAGTTACGTCACAAATATCAAAAATTCAAAAAGGCTTTTAAGCTTTTATTTATAAATAAATAAATTTAATTTCTACATATTTGGGTTTCTTGTTCTCTATACTTGTTAGAACGAGTGGTCCAAAGACTTCTTCGACAAGAATTAGCGTTTTAATAAAATGTACCTAACTTCACGACCTCGAAAATAGTATAGTTGAGTTAAAACTAGTTATAAAGAGGACTGGAGGCCAAACACCAAGTCCTGAATTACACTGGCGATACCAAACGGAAAAAGTTAAAACAAGTTGTAACATTTCGTTATGCCAAACAAACCTCTTAAGTTTAAGTTGGCTTTATTAAAACATAGTTAGGGGATCCAACGATGTTAAATGGAGATTTACTCGAGCGTCATAGAGACCTACTTATTGGGTTCCAAAGGTTAGATGAAAAGAAGAAAAAAATGTTATATAAAGTAATGTCTCACCGAAATTTTGGTTTCGTTTTCAGCCAAGGTATCAAGTTTCGGCGGCAGTTTCAGTTTCGGCCAAAATTGGTCGAAATCGAAACTGATTTTGGACTGTTGTTATGCGCTCGCCTTTCTTCGTTTCTCGAAAATTATAAAAATTATTAAAATGAAATTGTTTTCAAAAGCAAGGCTCAAACGTAAATCCCGGCATGTAAACATTTCGTACTGGATGATTGACGTACATCCTTTGTTGTTGATTCACTGGCCGATATAGGTACATTTACTTATTGCTTATACAGTATACGCCCCAAATTTCAGTATTTTAAGGTATTTTATACAGGACGGAGGTAAACGGGGCGCGAAAATATCTCTTTTACCTGCACGCCTGTAAGGTTACGTTTATATCATAGGTAAATGGGGCGCCAGCCCTTCCCGAGAAGGGTGTGGGTCACTGGAAAACTTGTGAATAAATATAGGTTAAAAGAAATAAGTAGACTATATTTTGTAAAATGTACTTCGTATTTGTCAAGTGTATAATATGTAAATATTTTTTGATGCAATAAATGTTTCGTAATTAATAAAATTTTTAAAAATAGACCAACATTTTATTTCGATACCTTTACTTTAAAGAAAACATATGCGCCCCGTTTACCTATACGATTTTATTGACCCCAAGATCCCTGCGCCCCATTTACCTGTTCAATAAAACTTTAGCGAAGGCCTTGCGCCCGTTTACCACCGCCGAAATTTATATCCTGTATTAACTAGTGTATTTGGAAGCTAAACATTATACGGGGTATCGTTTACAACTTAACATTATACATTTCTTATTATTTATTCACCATTTGTAAAGTTACCTCCTTGATAAATCGTGAGAGAATGTGGACATTTCCCTTAATTTTTAAAATGTTGTCTTACTTAAACTTGGACCATGAGGGGTACTCGAAAAGAAATGTTGATATTTTAAAACGAAAAACAATTTTATCTCGTATATGTTACAAAAGTTAGCTCCAATTTCTATTTTCTTGAGAACTTACACTGACTTCCCTAAGAGTGTGTTTATGTTGGAGCGGTTTTTAGCGAGGTTATCAGCGCGGTTGAACAAAACCATATTTATATTTGATTAAATTGAATTGAGATTTGTAAGGACGTATCGAACTAATTATGGAGAGAGGACTTTTGTGGATGGATTGCTCCGGAATTATAACCGACATTTCTCGAAATCTGATATTTTTTAATGTGAGTGTCTCAGTTATAAAAAGAATTAAAATAGAATAACTAGTCAACTATATCGTTTTGTTATATTATTATATTTATTATATATTTATCGTCTTGTTTTTATATTGTTTATTGTATTTTAATATTTTTTCTGGCTCTGTGTGTGTGTGTGTATGAATATTTTGTGGTTATATTGTTAATTATTTTTAAAATACCATTTAGAACATTTGTTATTGTAGTGTATTGTAATATAAATAAATAAATAAATATATTAGGCCAGCCGCGCACTAGCAATTTTTATTCGGCACTTGAAAAATTGGGATAATGAAATGTATCTAACTCTTTGTTTTTATATGATACCGCACATTAACAAATTTTTAATCACGGCAACCGAATACCGTTTTTGGTTTTTCTTTTGACTGTTTTTTAAAATAAAAGCAATATAATATTTGTTCCAGCAAGCTGTCAGGAAATGTTTGCAACCGTACGGATTCTGCGCTCGTTAAATTTGTCAACACTTCTGACTAACGTTTGTAACAATTTATGCATTTTACGATTGTTTGCTAACATGTTTTCAACATTCTGCTTGAACGAACCTATAATAACTGATGTCTCAGTGAAATCCACGTTAACATAGCAACACCCCAGTAGACAAGTGCGCGAAACACATATTTATTAGCCACTTTTTGTTAAGCAACTTTTATGTTGGTCAATAAAACAGTTGCTAGTGCGCGGCTAGCCTTACACTAATAATATAAGGTACGGCCAGATTGAAAATCGCTGAAGCGATTTTTTAAAACGTAATGCTTAAATTGAAGTGGCCACACCGACACTCAGCGGGCGGACGATATTAACATGCAGCCTTCGCACTGCGAAAAATTGCTCACTCGCTCTGCGAGTCTAGCCGTTCACTAAGCGTACGACCAGACTGAAGAGCGACAAGCGTCAAGCGGGCGATCGGCGTACAATCGACTTTTCGCAGTGCGGAGGCTTCATGTTAATTTTCGCTTGCTCGCTGGTTGTCGGTGTGGCCACTTGCATTTACGCATTAGGTTTTAAAAAATTACTCGCCTGCCGATTGTCTGCTTGACGCTCGTCGCTCTTCAATCTGCGCCGCAATGCTAACCTCGCTCAGAACGGCTTCAACATAAACACAACTTAAGAAACGACGAGTGGTGAGTTAAAAAAATATGAAAAAAAACCTGTACAGCTTTGTATTTTATTTGTTTACTATACCAGGGGCGGTCATATCAACTTTCCAAGGGGGGCCATATCATCATTAAAGGTCCTTATTTTTCAATTAAGGTATGTTTAGTTAAAAAATATAATCGGTTACAAAGGATGTGGCATAAAAGGGAGGGCCATAGCCCCCATGGTCTTCCTTGTGGCCGCCCCTGTTTTGTACGCTTTACTAGTTAACTACAAAAATTTACAGAGATTTTTGATATCTTTTTGAATAAAGAACAAATTTGGGAAAACAGTGTTATAGGTAATTAATGTGGGCTTTTGGGTATCTAAATATAAAAAATATTGCATTTATTTGGTAAAATAAAACCATAATCAGTTATAATATAATATAGTATTTTTGTTATTACCCACTTTATTTCCTTATAGTCAATAACCATCGTTATTTTCATTAAATAAAAACGCTTCTGTTTAGTTCTTCCCTATCTCTATGGCCTGTAGCGCAACGTTTGCGTTTCCACTTCTTTTAACAGTCCATTATCCAAACCAAATAATAGTATATTTCAGGTTTTAGGGGTAAATTTTATTTGTTCCTGCTGACGGCACCCTTTTAAGTCTTTCGGCGCACGTGCTTGCCTTTATTTTTGGATTTGTGCTTGTGTTTTCTTTCTAAATGATTCAATATGCGTTGTAAAATCTCTAAATATACTGGTAATCCTGTGCTATCAGACAAAATATACAGATAAACGTGGCATTGTTTTCTTAGTTTATGAAGCTTATACTTACCTTGGCATTTTTTAAAATTTAATTTGTCCCTTATAGCCTGTAACACATATGAAAATTCTAGTGAAAATTTTACACCACAATCAAATGTGTAATTTTAGTTGCGTTACCATGACAATACAAGTATTTTTCCGAGTTTCAAGGTTGGTTTGAAAATGACCAATCAGAACACGTTCCTAAGTTTTATCCGATCAGTTGAAGCGGATTCAGTGTAACGATGTACATAATACTCTTTGATCTCATTTTTGTTAAAATTTTCGTTTGCTAAAGTTGCTTAATTTTACGTTCA
The DNA here is from genome assembly GCA_014170235.1 of Listronotus bonariensis. NCBI lineage: Eukaryota > Metazoa > Arthropoda > Insecta > Coleoptera > Curculionidae > Listronotus > Listronotus bonariensis. The sequence continues at coordinate 88,922 of JACEGR010002855.1, forward strand.
CTGTTTTTCCTCCCGATATGTTTTATTAATCTTCCCCAGGGGTTCTTCGGGATTTACTACAGCGCGGCAGATTAATATACCGGAGGATACCTTGTACCTGGTTAAATACCTCCACGAAATATGAACCCAGTATACAGGGCCGATCGTAAAAAACTAAATATATATCCATCAGAAATTTTCGAGAGCGTCAGATTAAGATAGGGTGAGTTAATTACATGCTAAACGGTGTATATTCGACTAATCTGACAATTTGGGAGTGATGTAAAGAAAGTGTTGTAAAAAAACTCATTTTGACATTTTTGAGCGTGGCTATTTGTATTTATTTTGAAGAAAATTATTTAAAGATACCGAAACATATATAATTCGATACGATCCGTACGATTTCCATAAGCTGTAATAATAACAGTATTCTTTGACATATTTGAAAATCTATAGCTGCTTCCCCCACCGATGAAAATGTATACCTACTTTATATTAAAGTCCGACCGAAACTGGTTTTTGGCCGAAACCGAGTTTCTGCCGAAATCGAATCTTACGTGGTCATGTATAAACGGCGGTGGTAAACGGGGCGCAAGGCCTTCACCAAAGTTTTATTGAACAGGTAAATGGGGCGCAGGGATCTTGGGGTCAATAAAATCGTATAGGTAAACGGGGCGCAAATGTTTTCTTTAAAGTAAAGGTATCGAAATAAAATGTTGGTCTATTTTTAAAAATTTTATTAATTACGAAACATTTATTGCATCAAAAATATTTACATATTATACACTTGACAAACACGAAGTATATTTTACAAAATATAGTCTACTTATTTCTTTAAACCTATATTTATTCACAAGCTTTTCCAGTGACCCACATCCCTTCTCCGGAAGGGCTGGCGCCCCATTTACCTATGATATAAACGTAACCTTACAGGCGTGCAGGTAAAAGAGATATTTTCGCGCCCCGATTTACCTCCGTCCATAAATTTACCTGATCTCCTTAGCATTTTTATTAACAAGTGACAAAACAGCCTATCTTATTAGGAAAAATTTAAACCATAAACACTTTGAAAACGATATTGTTCATTTTATTCAGAAAACAGATAATTTTGCCAAAAATTCTAGAGTGGACTATGAATTATATAAAAAGTTCTTCATTTCCTTCCTTTCAATTTACCAAAAAATTTTGTCAAATTTTTGTTTTCCAAATTTTTGACAGTTAAATTAAGAATCCGTGAATCCAAAAAAATTAGAATACAAAAAATGTTGCAAATTTTGACAAAATTTATAGTTTTGTCAAAAAATTGGAAAAAACGCGTCGCTTTATCGAAAAATTATAAAAGAGGTTTTTGTAGAGTGAAATCATTAAAGAGTTATAAAATTCGAAATTAAAAAAAAACAAGCTTTCCCATGTTAATCACTTGGGAAATTAAAATGTATCATGCGGTTCCTCATAACATTAATTTTAAGAGCTGTAGTTTTCCCAAGAATTTTTTCATCATTCCCAACAAAATTTTCGATATAATTAAGAAAAAAACAGTCGATTTTTTGAATCAGTCTTATACATATAGTATATTATGCCCCAAATCAGTGATCACACGATTTTGGATTAAGTAAATATTAAGTTTCATTTTGAAACTTATTTCAGCACAGCCGGGTCTTGATATAGGAGCACGATAAGGGAAATACGCAGGACACTAATTTTAAGCTTAAGTTTAGAGTCTTCTTTTGGGAAGTAAACCACGATTGTTGCATCGTGTAAAAGAACGTGTTACGTATGATTCCCTATTTCCAAAACAATCATAGTTACTTACCTTACTAAATATAAAAGTTTATGTAAATAAATCCCCTGTATACTACAACATTAATCACCTAGAACTAATTACTCATTTAGTAGTCCGAATTGTTTATAAAACAAAACGCCTTAATTAAAACACGTACAAGGTCTGCACCATCAGCGATTTTTGGTGACCATGGGAAAAAATGATCCAATTTTTCTAACAGTCTAACGGTCGTGTCGTGCTCTTCGCCATATGATTTTGTGATTTCACCAACTCGTCCTTTCTTAACAAAATAGAACTAACCAGGGAAGAAAAATTAGTATTTCTTTGTGTATTTTATTCTGTTTGTGTTTTTTGAGAATGTAGACAGACATGTACTAAAATTATTTTTGGTGAACAGTTAAGTGTCAGAGCAATTTGAGTGATTTTGCTTTTCAACTAGTTTAAGTTTATTGCAAATAAGTTAATATGGACAATATTAATATAAAGATAGAAAAATAGAGGAAACAAGGATTGAAGGTATGTAAGGCAGAGCTTCTTTCATATAGGTGTTGGTAGTTTTCTGCATTTTTTTTATTAATCTTTAACAAACTAATATAACTAAAAGAGTTTGCTTTTTTGATCAGTAATAGCACATCATTTTCTCTATAAAACATCATGGCTCTTTCACCTAACGCATTCGACTGTTTTATGGTACTCATTAGAGAAGTTTAAAAATCCATTAAGCTAACAATTTATTATGTCTACTCAGCAGGACTATAAAAATCAATAGTCAAGCGCCATTTAATAGCATACCTGGGTAACAAAAGGCTTAACCCTAGCCTTGCCAAAATAATTTTAAAACTTTGTTTTTCGAAACTAGGTCAAAATTGATCCAGATTTTTTTATATAATTACACCGGCATACACAAAAAAAGTTGGATGTGCAACGGACGCGACCTATCTATCTACGGGTATGTTTTTCGACCATTTGAATCCGAATTTCAAGTCAGTTTATGCCGTACATTTCGAGTAAATTGCAAAAAACCGTAAAAATGGGCGAAAATTCTCGCTATTTCTTAACGGTTTTTGAAATTTACTTAAAATTGAACGTGTATAGCCTAAAGTTACTAAGTAACTAAAAGAAGAAAGCGGAAAATTACAAATATATGTAAATATTATCCCAAAATCAGGTACTCGGAGGACCATAGTTAGTTTTCGAAGAAAAAAGATTTTTAAATACACCAAAAACATATTCTTATCATAAATAGAAAAATTCCTATTAGGTGCCGAAAAATATTCCTTGAAAATTGAACTTTGGGTCATCGATGACCCAGTTTCGATAGGCGGGGTTAAAAAAGAAAATTCAAAAAATTATTGTATTATATTTTTATTTTTCTTAAAAAATATTTAAACTTTATTTATCTATCAATCAGAGACAACCCCTATGGACTTAACTGGTAGAAATTTGTTAATATTAAAAAAAAAGTATTTTAATCAGGTACTGTAACTTTTTGCGCCCATTTTTTAATTTACAGTGCCCAATATTTTAGAAGCGTACATTACAATTAGAAACAACTTTTTGAAGTACAGAGTATTCCATTTAATAGAAAAAATTACATATTTTTGACTTTCCCCTAATGTTTTAATACATTATAAATTCTAGATAGCCAATCGAGGTATTTTCGCTCAGGAAATTAAAAATCGTATTAAAAAATAATTAATAGTTTAAAAAACTAAAAAACACGCTTTTATATGCAACCGAACTAAAAATTAGAAAATAATTTTTCATTAAAAAAATATTGTCATTTCATAGTAAAAAGCGTGGGGTGCATTTTACTATTTTTTCATAACTTTTCCATCATAGATATTGGCAAATATAATAATTATAACATTTAATATATTAAGCACCCCACGCTTTTTACTATGAAATGACAATATTTTTTTAATGAAAAATTATTTTCTAATTTTTAGTTCGGTTGCATATAAAAGCGTGTTTTTTAGTTTTTTTAAACTATTAATTATTTTTCATTTTTAGTTCGTTATATCAATTAACTTTGCTACTCTTGACAAAATGGCGAAAAAATTTTTAGTGAACAAGAGTAGCAAAGTTTGGAATGTTGCCAACAGATGGCAACCCACTAAAAATTTTTTTCGCCATTGAGTAGCAAAGTTTGGAATTTTGCCAACAGATGGCAACCCATGTTTTGTTTTTATAATATAATGGAATTTCTTTTTCCTGGCGATCCAAAGCAGGATAACGGGATACTGTTTGCAGATTATTGCATTGTCATGGGTCCTTAATACGTGTGCAAAGTTTCAAAGAAATCGAATAGCTGGAAGTTGGTTAAAATTAGGCTCAAAGATTCCGTTACAAACATAGCCAGATAGTTACAACCCAAGTTAATAAAAGCGTGTTAAAAACAATTGCATGAAAAACAAAAAGAATTACGCCATCATGTTGCATTTTTTAAATTGGATACCATATTTATTTATATTTTTTTTTATTTATTTATAAAAATGTATCTTATTTAAAATACATCTTCTTTTTTAACACTGAAGCCTAGATATTGAAATATCTGTTTGCTTCCATGAAAACATATAAACCTTATACTAAATGTCTTCTAGCATTTTGTTTCAACAATAATAAACTTAACAAAATCAACTAAAGGTAAAAATAAAATTAAAACCTTAAAAAACAAATAATAAATCAAATCTTAAATGACTAAAAAACAAAACAAACAAATATCAACAAATATACAGAGCAATACTCTGCAGAAAACATCTCACGACACAGAAAAAAGAAGAAAATAACCCTGAAGATTACAACAGTTAAACTCACCAAATTTGTCTGCAAAAAGCTTCGCGATTTTTAAATATATACAATCTGCTCTTTTTGTAAAGATGTTATTCCTTGTTATTTTCTTTTTATTTTGGTAAAAGATTATAGACTTTAGGGGCCAAGTATGTGGCATGTCTCATATTTATGGTTCGATGATTTATTATTATATTTTGAATTAGTTGCTCAATTTTAAGTATTTTTATTAAAGGTACTATATGTCTGACTTTAACTGTTTTTGGGATATCGACGCTTAAAGAGTCATATTTTCGGTTAATATTATTTAATTAAATATATCAATACACAATAAGGTAATACAGGTGATTACCTAATACTTCAGTCATTAAAATTTTTAATTTTAATACTAGTTTTAAAATGAATTATTCGTTTGATAAAAAACCACAGATAGTAACGCTATATTATAAGTGTGGAAAAATGCCAGTGAAGCAAAAAAAGATACATTGATAATTTTCAAAGAAATAAACAAATATGACTTTGAAGTATCAGGTAATCACCTGCATTACCCGTATTTCATATTGAGATATTTAAATAAATAAGCCAAAAATGTGACCTTCAAAGCTGTAAATAACTCAAAAACAGTAAAAGATAAACATGTAGTACCCTTATAATTAAGAGTTGACCATAGAATTTAAAAATATAAAAATAGATATGGTGTTCCATTTAAAAAATACAACATTTATGGCGTAATTCTTTTGTTTTTCATGCAATTGTTTTTTAACACGCTTTTATTAGCTTGGGTTGTATGTATGTATGTATGTAACGGAATCTTTAAGCTTAATTTTCACCAACTTCCAGCGATTCGATTTCTTTGAAACTTTGCACACGTATCAAGGACCCATGACAATGCAATAATCTGCAAACAGTATCCCGTTATCCTGATTAAGATCGCCAGGATAAAAGTTCGTGAAACATTAATGCATAAAAAAACACCCTTTATATGCAACCGAACTAAAAATTAGAAAATAATTTTTCATTACAAAGAGTTTGTATTACAGTAATAAAAGGTCAAACAATGAATCATAATTATATACCTCAAAATAGAATTATAATAAAATTTAATATAATAACAGAATAATTCACTTCAGAATAAAAGCGTGGGGTGCTTAATATATTAAATGTTATAATTATTTTCATTTGTAAATATCTAAGAGGAAAAAGTTATGAAAAAAAAATAAAAAAATGCAATGTTTTTATTGATTCATTCATGCCAAAGCCAACTGACATTTTTGAGTGTCCTAATAAAGATAGAAATATTTCGTTTTTCCACTTTATACGCAAACCGTTCATTTTAAATATAGAGTTGTAATTATAAAGTGCCCTTCTTTTGTAGCGTAGAATCCATTGGTGAAGAAAAAAAATAAGGTTGACATTTAAAAAATGAAGTTTTGAGTTTTCAAAATATCAGAATACGGTGTTAATTTTTGGGCACCTTGTATATTTTTTTTGACAATTTTCATGTGAGTGGTAAGATATGGATCTTATTTATCCAAAGTCAGAAAATAGTTAGCCTACCTTGTTTGAATTTCAAGAAATTGTTATTTTTGTCTAAGGTTGCATCTGTCAAATATTTCAGAAAAACTGAAATTGCTGCAAAATGGCTAGATCTAGGTGTATGATGTTTTATATAAAGTTGTATTAAAATTTAACGTAGATTCCAAAAATTCAATAAAAAATAGGACATTCCATTTAAAATAACGAAGTTGATGTCTACTACTACGGTATAACCGGAAGTTGTCGAGAGTTGAAAATATTTTTGTTGAAGAGAGCTCTTTCAGTTACCCTCCTATAAAAATTTTCAGAAAAATATTCCTAGGCGTTTCCTATATACTTGTCGACTCAACTCGTCGTGACGGACCCTCTACATCGTGTATCCATTAGCGTAGCGGGAGAGGGAGGCCCCAGGGCCTTGTGCTCGGGGGGCTACAAAGGAAAATTAATATAGGAAAAAGGTATATTTTTGTTGGTTGTGGTGATTAACCTGTTCTGTAAAACGAAAAGTAAATAAGAAAATGGGGCTGAGATCAGAGAAACCATAGAATATGGTGAAAAGGGTCCCCTTTAAAGGTGAGGACTGGACCCCAACACCTCTAGCTCCGTCACTGCGTGCATCGAATAGCATATTAACTATCCCTTTTAATTTTTGAAAAAAATATTCTAATGCTTTTCGCAGTTTCTGATATGATTTTCTTTCGAAAACTATTAGTTTCTGCAATGATTTCTTGGAAAAAAGCAGTGCGTAAAATACCGTCTGCCGTGTAATTAAAAGTACACGTTAGTTAGCGACTTCTTTTTGTCGATTCGCGATGCCGTGTAAAGTCTCTCGCCGGTTTTTGTTCGGTTCGCGGAACCACCTAATGTGCCACCTTGCCTTATGGTAAAACGATATTATTGTTTCTTTGAAAAATTAGAAACGAAACGGTGAGATTTGTTTTGACTGTTGTCGGTTTTATATTTGCTCGCCATTACTTCTTAAAAGCAAGTTTATTCAAAGCGGACAAACATACCTTTTTATTATTTTATTTAAAATTTTATAGTAACAGTTCTTTAAAATAACTAAAATACTGTCTACGTACGTAACTGTAGTATTAAAATAATCAATTTTTAAAATACTATGCAAGGTGTGTCTCTAAATGGTCTGTAAAAAATCCTATCAGACCACTGATCTCGATGGATTGCCAATTTTATAACCTGCACGAAACAAAAGTTACATTTCATGAGCTAAAAAATCGGTTTATGCGCAAGACAGGGTTGAGAGCAAACGCACCTTGTCGATGGCGTCTTGGTTTTCTGTTCGAAGTACGGAAGCTAATGAGCGTTACGGTCAGACCGCGGACGAAGGGTACGGGGTGCCGGTGTTTGTATTTTGCCACGGCTTTTAAGTGCGCATGTTTGTCCACCCATTCATTTGTTTACTGCGCAAGGTCGTAAAAATCCGGAAGATTCCTTGGGCTAAAATACATCGATCTAACGCAATTTATATTGGTCAAAAAGTTAATCGTTTGTGAGATACAGGGTCTTAAAGTTTTAATTTTATTTTAATATTTTAAATATTGTATTTATTACTGGAAATTATTTGCAAAGTTCGGTATAAGGTGTTTTCTTAAAGTTAGGAATCAAAATCTACTTATAAATTTGCTGTTAAATGTAGAGGAGCCACCAGCAGTTCATTGCTTTTGTACAAAGTAATAAAGTTAGATATACCTAATATGGTATTTTCTTAAAGCTCTTTTAAGATTCTCTTATGGTAATATAATATACAAGGGGCCTTATTAAAAAAAATCGACCTAGTACATTATTATCAGTATCATCGTTAAAAATAACTTTAAAAGAGCTTTAAGAAAACACTACATTAGGTACACCAAACTTTATTAGTTTTGAAAATATGGCCATCCAAATCAACCACATCTTTCGGTTCGCCTGGCAGGAACTTGTGCTCAGCGAAAACGCCTGTCAATTTTTTTCAAATCTTACTATGAATATACTAAATCCTAGAAAAATTTCAAACTTATAGCTTCAATTTTTTTATTATTTATTATTTTTTTAAACTTTCAAAAATATACAGGGTGATGATGTGCAGGGCTGATGCTTGCCAGGTGATGATTGTTGTACTTACCATGTTGTGACTCATCACTATACAAATTTCTAGCCTTACCGGCCCAACGTTACTTGAGGGTTCACTAGGTCTGGGACTATATGCGGTTATTTTAAAAAGTAATGGATTTATTACGGCCAGTTTCACAATATTTGGTTAACACTAACCATAGGTTTGTTACCATAGAAACAACGAAATATCGAAATGTGATAGGTGTTGCCAAAATAGTTAACCCAAAAGTGATGGTAACCATATACAGTGTGTATTGTGAAACTGGGCATAAGTGTCTAAAAATTTACTGCATGTCAGTTAAGAGCATTATTTGAAAATGAAAATTTGCTACATACAAGGCCACAGAAAAAAAAAAGGACAACGATAGTAGAAATTAAAGCCATTTTTTCTTGTTAATACGTTTCAAAACATTTTAAAAACATTACATTTTTTTGCTCAACGGTGACGTCATATACGGAACGTATTTAACCGTGTTTAAATACATCTCGGACAATGGTTTAAAAACAATATAGTTATCCTCGTCGGACGGGCATATGCATTAAACTCATTAAAAACTTTGTTTCGATCATTTTTTGTAAACTTTTAACATGAATGTAAATGGCAAGTAAAATTTTTTATATTTGGCGTAAACTAAAGTACATTGGTACCCCAAATAATAAAAATCATAGATATAACCTAAATGGTTATTGTGCTGTGACGCGACGGTTTGAAAACCTAACCATTTTCTTGATTCTAATATTTATATTGTCATTTTCGAATACGGTTTGAACCACTCCGACGAATGCGTTTAGCAAGAAAATTTGACTTAAAGCATTTTTGCATCAAAACAAATGGGAAAAATCAAAAATATTCAATAATATTTGGGCGGTGTATATTGTATGGATATTGCAAGCTAACAATAACAACTTGATTTGCATTAGGAAGAAATAAAAACATTTATGTAATTTTTAATAAAAATAAGCTCTTACTACAAAAAAATTGTTGAAACACTAATAGACCAACTCTTAAGTTTTTTTTCAATGCAGTTATTAGTCACCCTGATCCATTTACCTTGACGTAAAAATAACACACAAAAACACCGGGGGTGTTAAAAATCACAAAAAAACTGACTAATCCTTGGTAGCGGTGCCCTATCGCGTACCGGCGTACAACTTCCTTCCATTTTATTCAACGTATCACGTTTTACTTTTCTATAAAAATACGGAAGGTACCATCGAAGTTAGAAAGAGACAGGACTGAGCACATATTAGAATAGATTTATTTTAAGTTTCTGCGGGCAGGATCTTAAGTAAATTTTAAAGGTGCATCCAGCAGAAAGGACACAGGGCCGATATATAACCTATTTTTGATCAGGATCTAATAGTTAACAAAAAACATGGTATTTTTTTAAAAGACTAATAGCTACTAGTTTAACATCAAAATTATTGTACTTTTTTTTGTTAGTCCTATTAATATTTGCTTTATTTTTACCAATATTGACTAAAACGAGAAAAAAACATTCTAATAACAAAATATCGGCTTTTTTATTATGTAATTGTAATGTAAACTGCCAAGAACCAAAAAACAGCTATTGCTTGGACAGAATTCCTACTAAATCACAACTATTAATTCACTTTCTTTCCTGCCTTCGATCAGCGAACATGTTTGCTTGAAAGCTACAGAGCTTTTCCGATGTTTCGGCAGCTGAAGGCGTTAAAGGGGCGATTTTCACAATTGGGAATAAAAAAACTCATTCTGCCATTCAGTAGTCTCGTAACGGGAAAAAGGGGCTGCCAGAAGCAGTTATATCTGGATACTCGCAGTGATTTTTGCAGCATCTAGAAGTGCATTTTAATACCTATGTTTTTTACAAAGTCGAATACCTTGATACGGTTTATAGCCGGATAACATTTTTTTTAAGGCGAGGAGAGTCGATCGAGAATTTTATCTTGTAGCAACGCCAATAACTAAGCAGTTCAGACCAGCTCAAAAATTATTAAATATCAAGTTGCCAATATGATCATGTAATAAGTGACAGGATGTTTATTTTCCAGATCCTTTCACATTTAAACCTTCTTTAGTCGATTACGGACATTTTACAATTTCGAATTCTCTCACGCCCTGCCGTAGTAAAATTAAACACCCCATTGTTGCACCTTTTACGTGACAAAAAACAACAAACTTTACGCCAAAGTCAATTTTCAGTCGCTATTTATAAGTAATCCGGCCTATTCTCGATATCTTTCGAAAATATTTACTATTATTCCAGACCCTCGGATACTGAAGTTCTTCTATAACAAAGAATATTTTTGAAATCAAAGGAAAGTCGGGTTTATGCATTTTTACGCCTTTGACTTTCACAAAGTCTCAAAGAAATTTTAAATAGTTCGTGTGTTTTAAACGTGTTTTGCCTGCAATCCTGCAAAATTGAAATTTTAGGAATTAAAATCAGAGTGAAATTGACAGAAACAAAGTTCAAGATCTCTACTGGGCTCTATCTTAGGAAAAATTAAATGGAAAGAGCTGTCCTGTGACACATCATTTTAAAGTTCCCGAAGACTACTTTATCTATCTATCTATCTCTTTGTTTTATGGCTCTGATACTAAGTCAATTCGCCAGTCTCCCGCTCCGGTAATCTAAGCTATTGCTTATAAGCTTTCCCGGCTTTGTCCGTGGAAAATCTGGATAATCGAGCTCGAAACTCCCAGACTTTCCTAGCATATGAATAAGAAACACTTCAAACAATTAACAACAGCGATAAACTTCTGAACATGCATAAATTGTGGCTGTCAAGCCAAGGGCTGCTACTGGTATCGTGCATAACCGTCACTTTCATCACTGACGTTTCTTCGTAAGGCATGCGCACCTCCTCGACCATACAAAAACACCAAAACGTAAAAATCTCAGGCTTTAGGAATCTTCACTCACAGCGCTTAGCCCCAGAAGAAAGAAGCCCCAATTTAGCGTGAATCTTTTCTCGATCCCCAAGGGTATATCATCGCCCGTACGACTTCCTCAGCCGCCTACCCGGGAAGTCTTCTACGTGAACCTGAACCGCACTACTCGAAGACCGCGAAAAGAGTCGGAATAATTTTTCAAATCAATAACTTAACCTGATGCACAATTAATAAGTTTACAGGAAGCGCTTTAATGCGCATTAGTCTAATGCGAATTTTAATAAAACGCTTGGATAAACGCTCTTAAATCGTTTTTAAAGTCGTAATTTGAATTACATTAATTGTTTTGGTACAGGGTGTCCAAGAATATAGAGGCAATCTCGCGGATTCATATGGAACACGAAAAATAATGTGACAATTTCCTATAATTTTTTCCCTCTTTACAGAGATATGTGCCCTTAAAGGACGCCGCTGGAAATCGGTTTTTCTTGAATAACTTTTATAGTACTTGGTATAATGAAATATATTTTTAATTTGATAAAAAGTAAAAAATCTTTAAAATGGTATCCTTATAAAACATTTGCCTTTATTAATTCGCCAGGGGCGGACTAACCCTTACACAATACTGTTAATTATTCTTACACCCTGTATAATAAAGAAATGAAGTAAGTATTTTTAAATAGCTTAAATTCTTAATTAAAAAAAGTACTCCTGTTAGATGTCGATAAAATGAAGCGATTTCGACAAAAACAAGTTTTTGTTTAGTAAGGACATCTAAAAACAATAGGTTATTCTGTTAAGAATGGTACTATAAAAGATTTTTTTTTAATATTTTTACGAAACTAAAAATATTGTTGCAACATTGTAGAAGGTCCCATAATCTTCGATAACCTCGGCACACAAAAAAAAAAGTTTGATTTGCACCGGACGCGACCTATCTACGGGTATGTTTTTCGACCCTCTGAATCCGAATTTCAAGTCAGTTTAAGCCGTAAGGGTCCCAATTTCGAGTAAATTGTAAAAAACCGTAAAAAATGGGTAAACATTCTCGCTATTTCTTACGGATGGTCAAAAAACATGCCTCTTCATAGGTCGCGTCCGGTGTACAGAACTTTTTTTTATACATGGGACGGTGCACAAAAAAGTTTTTTTGTACAGCGTACGCGATCTATCTACTGGCATGTTTTTCGACCCGCTGAATCCGAATTTTAAATCAGTTTAGGCCGTACACCCTCCAATTTTGAATAATATGCAAAAACCGGTAAGAAATAAAGAAAATTTGCACCATTTTTTAGGTTGTCTGTACTTTTCTCGAAATTTGGACCCGTACGGCCTAAATTGACCTGAAATTCGGATTCAGAGGGTCGAGAAACATATCCGTAGATGGGTCGCGTCCAGTGAGCATCAAACTTTTTTTGTGTGCCGGTGTAATTAAAGCTAGGAAATGCATAAAATAAGATTGAGCCTATGTCAAAACGACAAACAAAATTTTTAAACAAAATGTTGTTTTTCTTGAAAACGATTCACTTTATCAATATCGGACAGGAGTACCTTTTTTTAAGCTAAGGGTTTAAGCTATTGGAAAATTACTTTTTATTCCCTTATTATAAAGGGTGTAAAAATAATTAGTACTATTGTGTAAGGGTTAGTCCGCCCCTAGCCAACTAAGGCAAAGGTTTAACAAGAATATCATTTTAAGGAGTCCTAACTGGCATATATTATATGAAAAAATATTTTATTATGTAATGTAAAAGTTATTAAAAAAAAAATCAGTGGTGTCCTTTAAGGACACTTATCTCTGTAAAGAGGGATTTTTGGAAAATATTTTATATGAACTTGTCACATTATTTTAATGCGTTTTATTTACCACATATTCTTGGACACCCTGTATATTGTACATGTAATACAAATTACCACTTTCCGACTTTTAAAACGATTTAAGAGCTTTTATATATGCGTTTAATGGAAATTCACATTCGGCTAATGCGTATTAAAACGCACGTGTAAATTAAGTATATGATGATACATTTTTCGAAACTAATAAAGTAGATAAAATTAATGTGGTAGTTTCTTAACGCTCCGCTCTCTTAAAGATATCTTTAATGATGTATTACACAGGGTGTTTCATTTTAAAAAATATACTTTTTGTCCTATCCTGTACATTATCACAATTAAAATGATCTTTAAAAGAGCTTTAAAAAATACCACATGAATTATAATATCTATTTAACTTTATTAGTTTTGGAAAATAGGGCCAATCAAATCAGGTCTTCAGATAATAATAATTATTAAAGTAAGTAGGTACTACCATTTTATAGTAGATGAGGGAATTGACTTTATATTCTGGGGTTATAGAGTATTCGTCAGACGATTTAAAATATTGTTTCAGAAAAACTTATTTCTTTTTCTATATAGAGCCCAACAACTATTTTAAAATTTTTAATCTGTCAATGTAACAAAATATAGCATTTATGCATTAATTTCATTTCAATAAGGTTTAATTTTTTAAACTGAACCGCTTAAAATACAAAAGGGGGGCATAAAAGAAAAGCACTGTATTTTTTTACCATTGTAAAACATAGCACATTTTTCCGTATTCTTAATAGTCGGACTGTCAAGAACTTTTTCAAATTTAAAAATATCGGTATTATTTTTTATCCAGAAATTGAATTTAACACTTCTTTTAAAATGAAATTAAACCTAAACCACCTTCAACTTTATCAAGTTTTCGACAACTGCAATAAAAGCTTTAAGCTGTTTTTACAGTTTGAAAGTTTTCTTGCATGCAATTTTTTGTTGCAATTTTTCGATCTGCACACGCGCATTTTTCGCTTTTTAAAAATTGCTGCAAATTGTGCGTGTGCAGATCGAAAAACTGTAGTAAGAAAACTTTCATAAAAGAAATCTTGCAAACTGTATAATAGCTTCAACAGTTCATACTGATATTTGAGCAATTAATTAACTACTTAATTGTTGTAAAAATAACTTAACATAAATATCACATAAGCTCAACTTACACTACAATTAAAAACATACCAATATTTTTTTATTCATCATCCATGGTTACTTTATGCTAATATTTATAAAAAAATCATTTTAGTGCCCAATACCATTTTAAACACCTTAAACCTGTTCAAACAATCCCGCAAAAATTCCGAATTATTTTACAACACGGAAATTTTACCACATTTATTTTAGAAAAGGTATATTGCTGCCTTTCTTTTCACCCGACGACTACTCTAAATATCGTTCTATCCTTTACCTATCATTTAAGTAAGAAGAAGAGGCCGAACCCTTAAACAGCTCCTAAACAAATCCGAGTACTCCAATGTCTACTTGGCAAAAAGTAACATCTGGCAGTAATTGTATACCGCCTTGTAGTAGTACCTTTTCAATGTTTATAAAGGGCATTATGATTAATATTAGACTTAATCGGTCGGGGGTACTGACTCATTTGAATTTTACAATTTGGGACCTGTGCCACTGACAGGTTCCCACGGAAACTACTTTACTAACAAGGTAGACCTAGTTCGTGCAATTAACGGTTTATTATTGTTTTCAAATATTATCTATATGAAATATTTACAAAAAAATAACTTATATTAAAGCCGCGTCCACACTAGTAAAAATTTACGTTGTGTGCGCCATGCGGCACAAATTTGTATGTGCGTTTAAAATTTTTGCAAGTGTGGACGAGTTCGCCGCATAGAAACACACGCAAAAATTTTCGCGACATTCAACGCACGCGATCCGTCGGTTGTCGGTTTTTTTCAACATCAAAGAGATTTGCGCCGCAATATTGTTTTAGTGTGGACGTATTTACGTTAACGCAATGATTTTGACAAATGTTGTTATTATGACTTGCTGTTTAGAAATTATAGAAGTTAACTGATATCCATCTTTCTAATTTGTTCTAAACCCACCATTCTGTGACTATGTCTGATGTATTGTTAATGATAAAAAGAAAATGCGCTACTTTTATCGTCGTGCAAAATCTTATCAAAAAAAAAAATGGAGGAGAAAAATAGAAAAAAAAGACGATATTGGATTAAACATTTGTATCAAAATAAAAAACAATTTGATGGCGTAAAGTTATTATATCAACTATCCTTGGATGAAAGTACTGGGCATTTCAAATTTTTTTGCGTATGTCTACAAATGACTTTGAGATTTTAATAAATAAGATTGAACCAAAATTATCAAAAAGGACACCAAGCTTAGAGAAGCCATATCCGTGAAGGAAAGGTTAGCTGTCACATTACGTTTTATGGCTATTGGAGATTCATATACAAGCCTTCAATATTTTTTAAAAATATACAAACAAAGCATATCATTGATAGTTCCAGAACTATGCAGTGCTTTAATTGACGTTCTAAAAGATTATGTAAATGTAATGTGGTAGTAAAACTGAATTTTTATTTTTTTAAATTTATTATCTTTCAAAAACAACATCTGTAAGGCGAAAACTTTAATAAAAACTGACTTTTCATTCGAAATAATACGTATAACACATTTTCCGATTTCTTCCCAGGCATTATTCTTTTTGTTTTTGATATTCTTGTATCAGAAGAAGAACATCCTCTTTATTTAAATTTATATTTTACAAAATATAAAATACTTGGCGAAAAAATATAAACAAATCCAGAATAACAAAATAGTATGCAACGCATACGATCACACACGTTTTGAGCACGAACGCATGACACACAACGTAAAATTGAACGTGGGTAGAACGTGAAATTTGCGCCGCAAATATTTGCGCCGAATTCTAGATTCAACATACAACACATTTATTTACTAATGTGGACGCGGCTTTAAAATGCAATACAAAACTTACGGATTGTTTTTGAGCTTAAATTATTTTCGGGTAAACATCTTCTAAAATGCACACCTCCCGAGCTACAGCCATCTTAATTTGTGCCCCTCCCATGTAAATAAAAAAACAAAACAAATTGACAATAATGGTAAATACAATGTGGTTATTTAACACGAAACTAATAAAGAATATTAAAACAATTTTGCATGGAACGGAATGTAATATTTCTTCAACATGTTTTAAAACTCCCTGTATTGATATGAGTATGACTGCAGCGCCAAACAAAATATGAACTACTTCGGGCGTCAAGAGTATGTTTTTATTCGTATGTCGATGACTAAGGGTACATCATTATACTGAATCCGATTCAACCGATCGGATAAAACCTAATCCGACAAAAAATTGCGATATACACGTATCAGATTGAGTAAGGAATTGGATTGAACGCCATGAGTCAATCCTGTTTTTCAAGCGATTTGAATCGAGTTCAGTCCGATTGGAGGTTATATTTGTACGAAATTCACGGTTTTGGAAAAGGTTTGAAAAATGACAGTTAGGTTAAACAGCTGATAAGTGTAGAAACGAAATAGTGGACAAAAAATAAGTTTAAATATTTGCTAAAATTTTCTCTCTCTCTCTATTTTTTTTCTTGGTTTTGGTCCCTTCAGGTCGAATCCACCACTCTCCCCCTTCCGGACTATGCTTTCCAGGGCTTCGTCGGCGGAATATCTGGATAATCGAGCTCGTTGCTTCCAGAAATTCCAAAAGAAAACAAATAATTCAACAATCGATGCAATGCATAAATTGTCGGCTGTCAAACCAAGATCTGCTACTGGTGTTACGTATAACCTTCACTTTCACTAGTGACAGTTCCCATGGCACGCCCATCCATTTCCCGCCATTTGAGAAATACCTCGTGTTCACCACCAAACGGGATACCATCAGCTTATAGGAATCTTCGCTCACAGCGCTTAGATCCAGAAGAAAGATGCCGTCAATTTAGCGTGAATCTTTCCTTGATCCCCGAAGGTAAAAAACGTTCGTACGGCACCTCTAACCGCCACTCCGGGAAGAACTTTGTAGTCCTCTACGCATGTCCGCACTGTCCGGAGGTCAAACAAAGAGTTTTGCTAAAATTTTGTGGTAGTGTTTCTTTAGTGCTTTGCGTTATTATTTTGTCTTGTTTTTCTAAAATTAAATTAAATTAATTTAAAAATACCACAAAAGTATGTTAGAAGTATATTTTTATTTGTTTGCTTTCTTTGTCATTGTATATACTTTTCTTTGCCAAATTTAAAATAATTTATAACCGGATTATCTGCATCCGATAAATTCTACGACAAAGGGCGTAGTATTAGGTTCAAAGCGATCCGGCCAATCGGATTCGATTTTTACGATGTACCCTTAGTCAGTTATAGCAAAAAACATAAATTTAAATATAAGAGAATCTGATTATTGATTTATTTTCCATTTAGCAATGGAAAAACTATAAAATTTGCAATTACCTTTTCTCGTGGTATTTTTACAATTTAAACACAACAACTCTGGTGTCTCATTTTCTTTTTTAATTTATTAAAATCAAAACAAAATAAATGCCCAATGTACCGCCGAAAGTTACCACTGCGAGCGCGCCAGTCGATTTGATTTTCCCTACCATGGCTTCACTCGGACCGAATAGCTTAACTTGGCCCTTCACAGAAAGTGAATTTGTTAATAGTAGATATTTCAAAAATGGCTGCTCAAACAAATCACTTTTTATCACGTAGATATACCTTTTTTAGGTAAAATATGTTAAAGAATATGAATGTGTAGGTATTTAAAAGTACCTAAAATATAGACTGGCTTAAAAGTTACTTTGTTTTAAATGCCTGCAAGATACCGCAGGTGGCGTCCTTAAAATTTTAAGATAAAAAGAGAGCAGATTTTTTTCCTACACAACCACCTCTAGCCAAATACTTTGACAATGCACCTATTATTTACAAAATTACCTACAAAAAACTATAGGCCAATTGAACTTTTCACACATCTATTAGCCACCGCGGCTTCAAAAGCTTGGATTTCTTTTCCGAGCCAAGAATTATTTTTCTTCTTCCAATTTATACACTTTGTATGTGTCCCAAATTCGACCCTCTCTGGAATATTGTTCTTATGTGGGGTAATGGCATCCCCTACAACCCTCGGCATTCTTGATGCCATTCAAAGAAGGGCTGTTCGTCTTATTAATGATCCTTTACTTACTCAAAGACTTCCTTCTCTTGCCCATCGTCGAGCTGTGGAGATCTATCGCTCTTCTATAGATACTTTTACGGCTTCTGCTCCGACAAATTATCCAGAATAGTCCCTGCTCTTGCAGCTCCCAACAGAGAAACTCGTGGTGCCGCGCGTATGCATCCGTATACGGTTCAATTGGACAGGCCCCGAACTTTCCATTTCGTTCGTTCTTTTATCCCTAGAGTTTCTAGACTGTGGAACCTACTGCCAGCAGAGATCTTTCCTTCCACCCCCAAATCTTCAAGTTTTTAAGTCCCGTGTTAACAAACTTCCTCTTACCCTGCTTAAGACACCCACGGTACGTTAGTATTTAGGCTTTCAGCCTTCGTAGATTGTCTAAAGATTAAAAAAAAACACCCTCTCGAGATTGGACTCGAGCATAAAAATGTCTTATTTAAAGTGCGAGCTACTTTAAAAATAATTTGTAATTTTTAATTAATTATTATGCATTTTTCCTGAGGTGACCAAACAAGAATAACAAGGGTCAAAAAAGGCAAAATTTTACTGGGACAAGACAACGAGAGAGACAACAACAAGAAAACACCAGGAATTTGTGGTAGCACCTTTCGCACCTTCTAGAGACACATCATATATCACATTTATCTCCCTATTTGTGTCTAAAAAGCATCTACTAATTTATCGATGTTTTCCCGTTTGGGGACTTCTCGTTTGGGCACCTAATAAAATTTTACCTGACCTTTTTTTTCTAGTTTGATCCCCGGAACAAAATGCATAATTATTTCTTCTTGTTTGGTACCTTGTGGTGTACATAATATGTATAATTTAATAATTTAGACAGACATAATCATTATAAGTTTACATAAGCGTGTAATGCGCATTAGCCAAATGCGAATTTGAATAAAACCCATGTGTAGACTCGTAAATCGGGGACAATCTTATTGCATTACAATAGTTCTGTTATTATTACAGAGTATGGTTAGTTCTGGTAAGCAAGTCTTTTTTTTAATTCCTTAATTAAACCCAAGACTAATACACACTTTATAAATCCACTGAAGAATTCTATTACCAAACGAGAGATAGATATGCATTTTTGCCGAGGTGTCCGGCACGAGGTTCCAGACCCGAAAAAAAGGATCAGTTCAGGTAAAATTAGGTGCCCGAACGAGAATTCCCTAAACAGGAATAAACCGAAGATTGCCACAGGCATTCGATAATGTTTTTATAATATCAATACCCAGGTGCAAGTAACGACCCAATATAAACAAAAGTATTTCGTTACATCGTCCGCTTGCAACAAATTAACTCGACAATTATCGAGAAATTTAAACAATCGCTCGTGTTACCAGCAAACATTGTGTCAACCCGTTTTAATCTCTAAAACGTGCTTAAAATGCCTTTTGGAAGTGATTATTTGCGCTGCTTAATCGCGTTTTGGTATTTAAACATTTAAACAACCGTTTTGCAGAAGTTTAGATACGCTTTCGCGTTACTCGGTCGGTCATTTATTTAAACAAAGTAGTTATAATGCATACTTACATTCGATTTTTCATTAAAACCTGTTTTATCTCAAACCATTAGTTTTATCTAACTTTTATCTCTGGACAAACGTTTTCCAATTAAGTAATTTTTACATAACTTTATATTTTATGTTTTGAGACATAATTTTTAGAGATTGGTTAAAAATTAATTTATACTACTACCCATTGTTTTGCCATATTACTTGTAGTACAAAATACGAAAAAAAAGAAAACAAAATCAGTTAATTTAAGAAAAGTTGGTTCCTAGGTACCTTCCAAGAATGCTTGGCAACGATAAGCTCTAAATTTTAAAGGAAGATCCGCCTCATAGCAGTTTTGCAAATTTTTCCATTCATACAAAAAATTCATATCTCGGCATTTGTAAATCAAACAGCAAAACTCCATAAACGTTTTTTTTTGTAGAAAATTGAACTTTCTATATTAAGAATATTCTATGGTTTGTTAATAAATCTTACCACATTAGACATTAATTTAATAGAATCATTAAAAAAGTTTAAAATTATTAAAAACAGTGTTTATGTGTAAATTGCACAAGTTTATTATTTTTTCAAGTCAAAAAATTGCACGTCAAGACAAAACGTTTTGTCTTGGCCATTGGCTACCCTAATACGAAGTGTCAACGAATTTATTAAACAAGTCATAACTTCCAGAGTATTAGTGTATTAAAATGAGATTTAGAATAGATAAATGCGGCGGTGGTAAACGGGGCGCAAGGCCTTCACTAAAGTTTTATTGAACAGGTAAATGGGGCGCATGGATCTTGGGGTCAATAAAATCGTAAAGGTAAACGGGGCGCAAATGTTTTCTTTAAAGTAAAGGTATCGAAATAAAATGTTGGTCTATTTTTGGACTTTTTCTCACTATTAAAATCTTGAGCGGAAATCTTTTCGCACATCTATTCACTATTACAATGAGAACTGAACTGATTAAGTGGTATACAAATTATTAGTGTCAATTATAGGAATTCTTACCTGCCCTGACCCACACCCCTTCTCGGGAAGGGCTGGCGCCCCATTTACCTATGATATAAACGTAACCTTACAGGCGTGCAGGTAAAAGAGATATTTTCGCGCCCCGTTTACCTCCGTCCGATAAATGGTATGAGAAAAGGACAATGTTCGCATATTTTCATTTTCCCGTTACTTCCGATTTCACCGGAAATCACCCCCTATTTTGGCTTCGTTTAATTGAACACTCAGTATTTTCCAATTTTTTCATTATTAAAAGTTTTTACGCTTACTTTTAGAGCCACATTTAATATTGCATATATTATTATGTACATATTATACATAGGTGGCCATGATCGTAGACAAACTTTAACTAAAAATTATTTTTAATTGTAATTTCATGACTTGTAAAGATTAGTTTACGTACGATCATAGCCACCTAGATACAATAATAGCTCCAATAATAAACACTTTTTTAAAAAATTAAACCGACAAAAATAATTAAAACTTACTACAATGTTAAAAATAATAAAAAAAGTCGGGTAATAATACATGGTAAAGATGGGTCCACTTTTAATTCATTCTGAAAGTAATACCGCCAAGTACACAAAAAATGATAAAGCAAATAAACCCTTTTATGAACAATGCTTTATTACAGCAAAAAAATTCAACCCGACGAGTTTCTAGTTCCAGGCCACGTGCCACCGGTTTTATGGCAGCACAGAGGCGAAATAAGAGGATGGGACTTTCAAGTACGTGACACGTGTTCTAGCAGTGTTTTTTCTATTTATCTGGCTCTGTCAGCGCTATGTGCCTTCGAAAGGTTTGTTTACTTTATCATTTTTTGTGTACTTGGCGGTATTGCTTTCAGAATGAAATAAATGTGGACCCATCTATAACTTTTAAGTGGGTTTTACTTTATTTATTTTTGAAGTCGGTTTTTATTTTTCGCTTTTTAGTTTATTTTTGCTTTCTAATTTATCATTATTACTATTAAATCGGTAAACATACACTCAAAAACACTGCAATATACCCTTTCACTTCGGTAAGAGTAAATTTTTCCACAAGGTTCTCGATTCTGAATGAACCCCTGATATCTGAGCATAAACCAGTCTAGACGCAGCTTTGCCGCACTAACAACGTACGGCAGAGAGAAAACAATAGGTCTAAGAGTACCTTTCTCTCTCGAAATCCTGACTTGTTTTTTTGTTATGGGATCACCGTGGAAGTGCACTCTTTCAAATCAAAAAGAAATTTTAAAAACGGTCCAAAATTGACGGAGTAATCGCCTAACATACAAAAATAGTAATTTAAGGAAGTTAGGCGAGTGCGGCAATCCCATGAGCAAAAAAATTATGCATGTGTTACATACTATATTTTTCTACGATCGTATACAAATTTCCCAAAATACCATTTTATACATGTTTTATTAATCTAAACTTATTAATTTTAATTTTTGCAGCACAGCCATTATATTGCATAAAAAATCATAGCCTCCTTATTTTTTAAGAGACAATTATTCTCTTCACAACTATGCATTTATTATTTGATTTTAAAAAATTTTATGTACTTACTTGTTGTAAAAATAATACTAAAACGGTATAAATTCCTTTTCAATTTCTTAGTCATCCAAATTCATTTTTACTATCAATTTTCAATTCTATAAAATTTATTTGCAAACTGTCAAATTTTAAAAGTAGTGACACATGAGCTAAAAGAAATTATGACGAAATCAACGGTAACTTGACCGTTTGGTACAGCTGATGTCACGTTTACTGTTACATTGCATAAATTGATATTTAAGTCTATTGTAGTAGGCAATGAAACAAAACACTAATTGAAAGTGTAAAAAAAACTTTAAAGTGTTAAAAAAGTTACTTTTTAAAACTTTATGTAGTGTGCTAAAATGGAGGACTTTACCTTTATGTTAACGATTAAAAAACAGCATTTTTTTAACGGTCGAGAACCTCCTTCTTTTTGAAGCCGGTTAAAAAGATACCACCTCGGACGCCATTCTTAAATTCACACCTTTTCACAATTGCGTCAAGGGCGGTTCTCACCTGAAACGCGTAAAAACTGTCCACCAATAGCACAACCTTCGATTTGATAAAGAATAGCACCTTGTGAATACAGTAGACTAGAAAAATATTGCAGTGAAAAAGCTACATTTTCTGTCCTTTTTCAATGATATCGGTAAAATAGCTTTCAAAGGAAGAAGAATACAAGGGTGATAAAATACGATCTTTTAGGGTGCAATTGTCAGGGGTAAATAATTATTTGGGTGACAGTAATGCTTTGGAAATTCCGGAATTCTTGTTTACGACGGGTATCAGAGGAATGTATTGGTAAATGTTTAGTCTAAATAAACAGGTGATCTCGCAAGGTGTCAGAGGTGTATAGCTGCTTTTTATATATGAGTAAAAAAAACTGCACTATTGAAAAGTGTACAGAACAGTAGTTACTTAAAACGTTTAAAATAGTCGTGTGTGTGTAGTGTGTGTTCTAATAGTGTGTTGTGTTTTATACATTTTAAAATGAAATTTTTAAATAACAACGAGGTTGGGAAAGGGGCGAACAGGATAATGGAAATAAGCAAAAGTAGGTTTTTATGAAATATAAATATTTCTTTTCGTTTTCTAATAAGAAAATAATTTATTTTTAATATCAATTACCGTTTTTTTTCATAATAACTCGAAATAAATATGTAGAATATTAACTAATATTTTTTGTTTATTTAAATGCTTGAGACTAAATGAAAAAATAATCTTGTCACCTTCGGTTAGCTCCGAAATTAAGTAAAATAAATTTTACTTTTGTCGGTTTAATCAAAGTCGGTCTATATAGGGTCGCGACATTCGGTCATATTGCTTTGACGCCTTATGACGTCACATCTCCCATTTTTCGACCATGTTGTTCAGTGCCGGAGATATACAGTTTATTGTATTAGTAGAATAACTGTTTACACAACAGTTTTTAATTATTATTAAGTTGTAAATTCTTTTACTTTAAATAAAAACATTTGGAATTACATCTTTCAGCAAATATCACTTTAAAAACAATGCAAAATGAAATGCGCAAATTCTAGACGCCACTGGATGGATCATCAGTTTTGATTTTACCCAGTCTTGCCAACTTTTCTCCGTGGAGTGCCCTTCCTTGCGTCCCCGACCTCCAACCGCCTAAAAGTTGAGAATATGTCGTAACCTTATAAATATAAACTAACCTTGGTAAAACTCGCCAAGTAACATTTATGGTTAGGATGCATTGACGATTTTATCCAAAATTTGTAGGAGAAAAAAGCAAAAGCCTTCTTTTCTTGTTTAATATTTTGATAAAATTTTATAAAAGTCACACATATGTAATTGATTAGTTTTTAGCAAAAATGTAGTTACTAAGTTTTAACTTTAAACCGACGAAATACTGGAAACCAATCATATACCGTGTGGTGCATCGACATACTGGCCATAGGAAATCTCATGTAAATTCTGATACCTTCAAATATTGCCACCCTTATTGATTTAACAACAAAATTGTATCAGACTATTTTTAAGACAATGATAAGATAAGTTCACCCACTATATTTCCAACACATAATAAATACTTAATGTTGTCATAAATCGATATTTATCATTTCGTATTATGGTTTGTTTAGAATGATTTTATCACATGGTTTTGGTACCAAATTATTCGGAATAAAATGCCTTTTTAGGATATGCTAACGAGCCCCCTCGTTCTATTTGTAAATAATTAATAGTTTAAAAAACTAAAAAACACGCTTTTATATGCAACCGAACTAAAAATTAGAAAATAATTTTTCATTAAAAAAATATTGTCATTTCATAGTAAAAAGTTTCCATCATAGATATTTGCAAATATAATAATTATAACATTTAATATATTTATCACCCCACGCTTTTTTACTATGAAATGACAATATTTTTTTTAATGAAAAATTATTTTCTAATTTTTAGTTCGGTTGCATATAAAAGCGTGTTTTTTAGTTTTTTTAAACTATTAATTATTTTTCATTTTTAGTTTCTGCTACTCTTGACAAAATGGCGAAAAAATTTTAATGAACAAGAGTGGCAAATTTTAAAATTTTTCCAACAGATTGCAACTCACTAAAAATTTCTTCTTCATTAAGTAGCAAAGTTTGAAATTTTGCCAACAGATGGCAATCCAGGCAATGTTTGGACCGTTGCCAATATATTGCAACCTACTAAAAAATTTCTTCTTCATTTAATAGCAAAGTTTGAAATGTTGCCAACAGATGGCAACCTAGGTGTTGTTTTTATAATATAATGGAATTTTTTTCCTGGCGATCCAAAAAAGATAACGGGATACTGTTTGCAGATTATTGCATTGTCATGTTTCCTTAATACGTGTGCAAAGTTTCAAAGAAATCGAATAGCTGGAAGTTGGTTAAAATTAGGCTCAAAGATTCCGTTACATAGCCAGATAGTTACAACCCAAGTTAATAAAAAGCGTGTTAACGGCATTTATTAACTGTTATTGTTCATAAATGAACACCAATGGTGCAACTAACCCAATTGTGTAAAGAACTTATTAATTTTTATTGTTCATAAAAATTGAACACCAATGGTGCAACTAACCAAATTGTGTAAAAACTAAAAATTTCTTCTTCATTTAATAGCAAAGTTTGAAATGTTGCCAACAGATGGCATCCTAGGTGTTGTTTTTATAATATAATGGAATTTTTTTTCCTGGCGATCCAAAAAAGATAACGGGATACTGTTTGCAGATTATTGCATTGTCATGTTTCCTTAATACGTGTGCAAAGTTTCAAAGAAATCGAATAGCTGGAAGTTGGTTAAAATTAGGCTCAAAGATTCCGTTACATAGCCAGCCAGATTGATAGATTGATAGATAGTTACAACCCAAGTTAATAAAAGCGTGTTAAAAAGGAGTTATCACCATAAATAAGATTTTTAAAATTATGACTTCACCCTGAGAAGCCGTAAAAAGACAAAAGACGATAAATTTCATTTTTCCATGGCTATTTGACTTAAAATAAACCGTTTTAACCTAATTATGCCAGTTGGAATTTAAAAAATAAATTTTTGTCAGCAAGAGTGTCAAAATATGACATATGACGTGTTATTGTATTCAGAATGTCATATTCTATCAAAATAAGATAAAATATATCACTGGTGCCGTTTAAAATTTAAAAGTAGTAGTCATTTCAGGTCTAACCGGAAGTAATAAAAAACAAGTGAATACATCAAACAATCTAAAATTGTGTCATACCGACATAGCAAATTCCATTTTTCTATCTTTAAAGGTAAAAAAGGGAATTACATATGAGGAACACCCAGTATAGGCCACTGGATTTTTAAAACCTGGACAAAATATTATGGTCTGATGAGCCCAACTTTAGGATATACTTATTTCATCTTAGTATAAAATTATATCGTTACAAAATCTCTGAAAAAATATTATCTTAGGCAGTGCCATATTAAGCACTAGGCTGACTAGGCTACAGCCTAGGGCGCTGCGCCGTTTGATCTCTGATTAGGGCACCCTGGGAATAAAATAGGCGCCACACAGGACCTTTTTTTGCTCTAAAATATTTTTTTTGCCCTTTTTTTATTTTTGATAAAATAGGCGCCCCAAGAAGTCCAGCCTAGGACGCACCAAACAGTTAATACGGCCCTGATCTTAGGAATAAACCAACAATAAAAACTTATACGGCGGCACTCAATATTAAACAAACAGTGGCTACTTAAAGCTTTAAAAATACCTTTGCAGTCAAAATAAACCAATACAGCAATAAATAAAATAAAAACCTGTATTTTTTTTAAATATACATCCTATTCCGGATCAACCCCTTTCACGATATGCTCGTTATCCTTATACCGTCATCCTCGACAATTGAGAAAATTATAATTTAAAATCAGAGCTCCCAAGCAGCAAAAACAACAACGAATAATAATAAACGGATGAAAACCCTCGACATAAATATAACAAAGCAAATTTCGAAGTTTTCGACATCTCATTTTCAGTTCGTTAAAATAAATTTACAAGTCAACTTGCAATTTAAAATTTCAAGAGTATTTGACTAGTGAATAATAAATTGCAGAAATAACGACAAAGAAACGATTTTTTTGTTAATGCAGATGAACACTACAAATTTTACAAATCCGCTTATTAATGGTACACAGAAAAAGCATAGATTCCTAATGCTAAAATATTAAGACTTGGCCAATAGACCGACCGGTGCTGAAGCGTTTAAAAGGGGTAAAAAGTAAAAAAAAAAATAGCAAGATGAAACCCATTGAAAATGGTAGAGAATGTAACAAAAATTAAAGGAAAAATAATGTACGGGCGATTTATGGTCCGAAAGGGCGAGTTTTAAGTTTAAAATATGTTTTTTTCTCGATTTCCGGCAAAACTACAAGTCGTCTGAAAAAAGTTAAATGGCAAAGTTGTAGGCAATAAAAACAATCTACAACTTTGATATTTACGCTCTTTTACATAACCTCAAAATTTATGTGAAAAATTCAAATCAGTCATCATCAAGTTTGTGGTGTTTTATTTTTATCTTTTACAAAAAATGAAATACTTTTGCAAAATTTGGTGAAAACGTACCTTTGCATGTCCCAAATACACAATTTTTTTATTTGAAATGTTTATTTTCTCACTTTATTTTGACTTAATATCACAAAAGTACCTTATTTTTAATAGAAAATTCACGTGTCAAAATATCGCGGCATTTCAAAAAACTTTTTGATGGTGTAAAAAATATACATTACAATGGGAATTGTTTTCAGAAAATTGAAAAAAACTCAAATTCTATTTTTTTAAATCATTATTAGACCAGTCGATACTTTTGAAACCAAAAATAAATTATAGTAGGATCAATACCATTAAAAAATTAAAGAAAATTAGGGCTAGCAAAAACAGGAAAAAACAAAACCGAGTTAACCGAATATTTAAAAAACCGGTATTAAGAACCGGTTTTTAAAACCAAAAAACCGAAACCGGTTTTTAAAACCGAAAAACCGAAAACGGTTTTCAAAACCGATACATCGAAATCGGTTTTTAAAACCGAAAACAGTTCTCAAAACATAATACTATTAAATTTGCCCCTTTATTTAAACAATCCTTACTAGAAACATTTTTTCTAAAATGCGTCGTTTTCTGGTTATTTGCCTGTCTAAGGCTAAATGAACCACCCTGTATAATCTGTCAACCAATATCCGATTTTACAAAATGAACGGTTTTTTTTTAAAATATAAACCGCAATCAACCAAAAACTTATTAATTGATATTCGAAGAACCGCTTTTCGATTTTGGTCCGATTATCCAAAAACCGGTATTCGAAAACCGATGATCCGAAAAACCGGTATTTGAAAACCGCTTTTTTAAATACGGTTAACCAATATTCGAAAACCGGTTTTCGAATACCGGTTTTCGGTTTTGGCCAAAACCGCGGTTAACCGAAAAACCGGTTTCGGTTGCCAGCCCTAGAGAAAATAGCAAAATTAAAGGAAAAATAAATTTCGGGCGATCTGATGAGGTCGGGAAGTGGAAAGCGGTAGGTAAGTTTTAAGGATAAAAAGGGTTTTTATCGATTTTCGGCAAAACTACAAGTTCTATGCAAATGCATATTCTGAGAAAATTTACCTCGGTAATATTTTTTTTGTACACTGTTAGAAAGAAGAAAGAATTCATATTAAAAACCCCTTTAAAAGCATTAGTAGATACTATTTTTGTATAAATATGTAATTTAAGTTTTCAACATTTTCTTTACAGTCATACAATTTTGTTGCAGCCTCTTTGCACTGCGTCAAAGGCACCATGAAAGAAAAGAGTAAAAACGCAGCACGCAGCAGAAGAGAAAAAGAAAACGCAGAATTTATAGAATTAGGAAAATTACTGCCCCTGCCGGCGGCGATCACGACCCAGTTGGACAAAGCCTCTATTATAAGACTTACCACGTCTTATTTAAAAATGAGACAAGTTTTTCCAGATGGTAAGGTAATTCATATATTAACCTTAATTTAGCATTATTTTAACCACTGTACACCCTATCAGCTGTCAAATGGTTCACAAACAATGCGTGGAAAAGAGACGGTCTAACGCGTGTAAAATACCAACAGATAGAGATAAAATAAATAATTCCGGCATGTAAACCAAGTGACACACCGCACAGTGCTCGATATGTGAACAAAAATGACAAAATTAATTTTGTTATGACAACTTAAATGTACACGGTGTAATTTTATTAATGGTTAAAAATACAGGGTATGACTTCTTAGCTTATTTTAGGCTAAAACCCAAAAATTTTGAAAACACTTTTGAAAAATAAGGATACTTTCCTCTTG